>JADRCD010144447.1:0-31722 GCA_019843815.1 Montemys delectorum
AAAAAAACAACAAGAACAAATCCCTGTTGCCTCCCCCCTCCCCATGCCTGCCACCCCACCCTCTCCCACTTATTGGCCCTGGCATTCCCCTACACTGGGGCACAGAACCTGGGTGAAATAATCTTTTACATAAGATTCAGGGATAGAGAAATAGCTTAGTGGTAGAGTGCTCCCATTGCATGTGGGAAGCTTTCAGGAAAACACACACACACACACACACATACACACACACACACACACACACACACGAGATTTCTACTGCCTAGACAATTAATAGGAATAGATCTTAAGCACGGTCATCAGAATGTAAACCTCACAGAAATGTAACTTCTGGGTCTGCGCCACACGACAGTAAAATGTCTTTACTTATTTTACTTTTGACAATTTCATATGTTTTACAATGGGTTTTAGTCCTTGCTGTCCCTGTCACCATGTCTCATTCCTCTTCTTCTTACACAATTCATGTAAGACTTCTGTGAAACTGTCTTCTAGATATGATATGGCCTGTCTACTCATGAACACATGCTTATGAAGAATTGTTTTAAGCCAAGTGCTATACATATGATCTCAGCTGAAACTAAGAATATGATAGTGGGTTTTCAAACAGCTTGGCAAAAGAGGTATCTCAAGAGAAAAGAAAAGGAGAGAAAAGAGAAGAGAAGAGAAGAGAAGAGAAGAGAAGAGAAGAGAAGAGAGGAGAGGAGAGGAGAGGAGAGGAGAGGAGAGGAGAGGAGAGGAGAGGAGAGGAGAGGAGAGGAGAAGGGAGGAGAAGTGAAAAGAGGGAAGGCAAGGGGGAGGGGAATGGAGGAGAGAAGATAAGAGAAGAAAAGGGAAGAAAAGGGAAGAAAGGGGAAGAAAATAAAATAAAATAAAATAAAAGAAAAGAAAAGAAAAGAAAAGAAAAAAGAAAAGAAAAGAAAGGGCTATAGAGGGGGTTCACTGGTTGTTTATCTGCAGAACCCAGGTTGAATTCCCAGCACCAACATCGTAGTTTAAAATTGTAACACCAATTCCAAGGAATCTCTTCTTGCCTCTGCAGGTACCAAGAATAGAACTGGTATACACACACACACACACACACACACACACACACACAAACACACGCAGAGGACTCATATACATACATACATGCATACATACTGAATGAATGAATGAATGAATGAATGAATCTATTAAAAAGAAAGGAGAGAGGAAAGGTAAAGGAAGGAGAGTGCTTTGTAACACACTACTGTATAGATAAACTTACTTGGAAACAGAATATGAAATATTAGAAAAAATGATTACAGTGTCAACTTGAAAATATCTAACTGAACAGCAGATAGCACTGAATATAACTGCTATAATGAAAAAGCTTATGTTGAATTAAGGGATAGGTGCCCAACAAGTACAAAATATAATGGCTTAGCAGAAATGTTTGTCTTATTGCAAAAATCATTCAGTACTTAAAAACATGCATGATTATATATGTTACAGTAACTACATAAAATACTTAAATTGGTAAATATGTATCATGAAATAACTTAACCTTAATATCAACTTCACTTTTCCCATATACCAAAATTAGATCCTACAATCTAACTAAATTATATTATCTGAATGTTAGAGGAACAGTGACAACACTAATTTCAGGGTAACTGCATCAAACTATAGCATTCCAACAAATATGTATGCATAGAAAGGCAAGACCTAGGCTGACTCATCAAATAAGAGGGAGGAACCGTGTATGGATATAAAAAAGGAAATGTGTCTCTCTCCCTGGATGTGAGGGTGTACATGTGAGGGTACAGAGCAAAAGGCCTGTATACACAAAAGAGAACATAAACAACCCCACAGACAGGACAAAAGAGACACCCATCCAAAGACTGGACACACTGTTTACATTGCTCTGTAACTCATTATCAATCTGTTTGGAAAATTTTCTTGCCTGTTGTTTTCAATTAAAAGTTTGACTAGTTTGGTCAGGTTGTTAGTGGACAAAAAGAAAATGAGGCGTGGACATTGTTGTACAAGTCAATACACTATTGCTTTATGGAAGACATGAATCTAGTCAAACACAACATTCTTCTCTTTGAGTTACACTAATCATTCTCCTCACTCTCTGGGTCTAGCCAAATTCTCTTAACAATGCTTGCAACTTACTTTCTAAATAGCAAGACCTTAAATTCCTGTTAATAACTCAAGTTGAGTATGCTGCCAGCTTCCTGCCAACATGAAGACTGATAGGCTACAGTTATCGTTTGGATGTGAAGTATTGTCCAGATTGGTATACTGAGAGCTTTGTTCCTGGCTGGGAGCACTATTATAAAAGATGATAAAAAAAATACAAGAAGCACTATCTAACTAGAAGAAGTGATCACTTCAGACATGCCCTAGAAAGATGCAAAGGATTTAGTTCATACAGAAGAAAGTTAATAGAAGAGTTGAGCAAGGTACTGCAAAAGACCACCATGTGTATGCACATGTTTGTTGCTAAAAGAAAGGGAAAGAGAGGGGTAGATAATAAAATGAAAACAAGGATAGTGTTGAAATATGATATCAGAGGTATGATATTAACAATGTAGTCAAATAAGGAGACAGATTCTTTACTGAAGTAGTGTGAGGCTAAATAAAGGATGGACTATGTAAATAGCCATCACCCTGAAACAGCCTAGAGTACCTGAGAAAGGAGTCTTGATTGATGGACTGTCCATATGGCAATCTGCTGTAGACATGCCCATGGGGGATTATGTTGATTCTTAATTGATATGGGAAAAACCAGCCTACTGTGAGTGGCACCATGCCCTGGGCTGGTAGTCCAGGGCTATAAAAGAAAGCTAGTTTAGCATGAGTGGATTCCTCCATGGTTTCTGCTTCAAGTTCCTGTCTGAGTGCATACCCTGATTAGTTTTAGGTTGATAGGCATCAATGCATATGCTAAAATAAGCCTAATCTACTGGAACCTTAGTGTAGTAACATGGCACATTTCCCCTTCCCCTAATAACTATGCTCATGTCATGTCAATGTAGCAACAGCATGGGGAATGCCTTTTTATACTGAGTTTTCTTGAGACAGAATCTTGCAGTGTAGTCCAGAGTACTCTTAAACTTGTACCTCTCCTGCCTCAGTCTCCCTAGGCCTGCAAGAGAATTTTTCTAAAATTTTTAGCTTAGTCGGGCAGTGGTGGCGCACGACTTTAATCCTAGCACTTGGGAGGCAGAGGCAGGCAGATTTCTCAGTTCGAGGCCAGCGTGGTCTATAGAGTGAGTTCCAGGACAGCCAGGGCTATACAGAGAAACCTGTCTCAAAAAAACCAATTAATTAATTAATTAATTAAATTTTTAGCTTAATTCACAATTTCTTCACACCATGGCAATGCTTACATTCACAGCATAATATAAAATGTTCTTTAATTATTAAACAATATTACCACTTGTACTGGCTAGTTTTGTGTGTCAACTTGACACAGGCTGGAGTTATCACAGAGAAGTGAGCTTCAGTTGGAGAAATGCCTCCATGAGATCCAGCTGTGGGGCATTTTCTCAATTAGTGATCAAAGGGGTAGTGCCATCCCTGGGCTGGAAGTCTTGGGTTCTATAAGAGAGCAGGCTGAGCAAGCCAGGAAAAGCAAGCAAGCCAGCAAGGAACATCTCTCCATGGCCTCTACATCAGCTCCTGCTTCCTGACCTGCTTGAGTTCCAGTCCTGACTTCCTCTGGTGATAAACAGCCATGTAGATATAAGCTAAATAAACCCTTTCCTCCCCAACTTGCTTCTTGGTCATAATGTTTGTACAAAAATAAAAACCCTGACTAAGGCACCACTGAACAATCATCAGTTGATCATGAACTGAAGATAACTTAAGAAAATATGATTAGTGATTGTCAACTGTCCAGTGACAAAAGCTACACACAAAAAGCAACCCATATGTATCACTTACCTTTTCAAGTAAGTAGCCAATGACTAAAAAGCCTTTTCCACCCAGCATCTGTTCTTGCATGGCTACTGAACTTTTAAGTAGTTCAACCAGGAATGCCAAAAGAGTAGCACTGTGTGTAAAGTACAGATAATTTCATTTTGTAGTCATTAAATATTTATTATAAACATAGTATTCCATTTCAGTAATTTGTTTGCCAAACAATAACAACAAACAAATTAATCTCTATTTTATTTTAAAATGCTATCTGGCTTTTATTATACAAGCATGTATCTTCCCACAAGCAAAAGAAGATACAATTAGTTTTATCCTTTAAATTAAAAGACAATAAATTTAAAATAACTATGTATAATTTACATTTGAATTAAACATAAAATATATCTATACATACATAAAAACATATTTCCCTCTTTAAATCAACCTGACATAAGAAACATACTACTATTCTATAATATATACAATATCATAATATTGTATTTAAAAACAGGATATCAAAAAATTTTAAATATGTACAGGATGTTGTTTGTGAAGAACATAGCTATTTTAGCTATTGTTCATATGGTTTATAAAAATCAACCAAAGAAATATCACATACCACATATGTCCACACATACCCTCAGAAAAGTTCATGAGAGCAAAGTAAAAAAAATGACTCATGTACTATAGAAATGAGATGTTGTTAAAATTAATTACATCATGTACACAAACACATAAAATCAGATAAGAGGAGGTACCAGCCAAAGTGAGGCATTTGGTATGTACACTGAATGAATGAAGAAACAAAAGGAAATTGATTGCAATGAATTAGTCTTTGATAATGTTTTTCTGCACAAGTTATAGATTCTCAACCAGCACAATGACACAAGAATAAAAATAATACACCCTTCATTATGTGTAGTTAATGCAAAGCCAATAAATTACCTTGTACTAGACTTTATCATGAACTGAAATAGATAATCTCTCTCTGAAATGTTTGATAATATACCTCAAATCGCTTATTTATACTAAACAGAGCAGTAATCATTATTGAAAGTACTTCACAAAATTTGATGAGGAATGCCCAAACATCATTAAAGAAACCTAGCTAACTGGATTTTTACTTAATTTAGCTCTCCTGGTTTCAAAACGAATGATAACAGACTTCCACAATAATTTGGAATATTTATTTGTTTGTTTATTTATTTTACTTAAAATCAAACAATTTCTCATAACACAAACCAATAGCTAAATGATCACTGCTATTACTATAAAAAATGATGGCTGAACAAATTACTTGATATTCTAAAAGACATACTACCCAGAAATAAGGTACTTTATCACAGGAAATTAAAACTCAATCACATTATCTAGCCCTACATACTTAAAACACACGCAGAAAAATAAAAATTAATATTACCAATCAGCGATACACTTTTTACTTTGTCCTCAAACTTAGATATTTTTAAGAAAAACACAACTATCAAGGACTTTCTTGGGATTCTGTAAAGAAGCTAGTAAGCAATCTAGCATTAGTTTAAATGAATTGAGTCAATTGTCAAGTCCACTTCACAAATACCTACTTAAATCCTCTACTCCATATAACACTGCATTTAAATGTTTGAAAACAAAGAGAGCTACTGCATAGATATTCCACAATTTCCCAGCTATCCATGAATTAGGGGAGACACTGGGTTCACAAGCATCAGAACTGTCCAACAGGAAGAAGCAAGTCTACCTCACAGCGGTCCCTATGATACATTAAGAAAAACCTGGAAGCATTCTCCGAGAAAAATCACACACATATGCAGAACCGTAAGAAGAAACAAGGATACTGTGGACTTTTATAAATCTTTTATATCACAAGACTATCCATCTGCAGTCATTGTCATGTGTGAACTCCGACCTCTAAATACAGTGGCACTCCAATGCAAAAAGCAGGACACATTTGGAATAATTCCTTAATCTGAACACAAGACCATGCTGCCTGTGAAACATTGATTCCACTCTGGTATTACTGGTGACAACAGAAAACTCAAGTTCATTTACTCACCAAAGTGTTTTTAATGTATACCTAAGACCAAATGCAATAATAATACCAAATCTTTTCAAAAAAATCTTAAAAATAAGGTATTTTTGACATGGAGGACGTAATAGTAAATAGATGGCCATCTTCGAAGAGGTACAATGTCAAACATAATTTAACAAACTTACCAGGAACTAAAATGCATCGGATTGCTGCAGGGCTCACAATAAACTTGCAAAATTCTTTGTACTGCCATACAAAATTTCTCTCCATTCTTGCCTATTTCCAACTCCCCTAGATACAAAGGCAAATATAAAGGATACTTCAGCCCATTCCTATATCTCCTGCATTCTACTTCCTGTCTAGAACACATCAGTTCATGTGTAGAGGATCTAAACATGTACGCTAAGCCAAAAGGCCAGCAGCTCTATCAGCCAAAACTAACCCAACATAGAACACGCCTGTGCAAAGTATAGCCTCAGCCAGGGACAGAATGTCACAAGGCCCCTTGGCAGATGAGATGGTATTAATTATTATGCAGTGACATAAAGCTGTTAACCCTTCCAATTAAAAGTATTATGTATTTTGCAAGTAAAAATTCTACCTTAGGAAGGATTGAGGATTTTAAATCCTGACTCCTTTGAAGAAAAAGGACATTGAGAAAACTATCTTGAGAAATTTTCCCTTGAAAACTTAATTATCATCTTCCAATTTTAATAAGCTTGTTGATTAAGTTATAAATAATATTCACTTATAATTATTTATGAGGGCTAAAGTCCAGGGGCAGAAGAGGTGGAATGATAACAATGATATTGTTTTGCCTGGGCCTGCTCACCATCTTAGTAGAGAACAATCAACCATCTTGATCAACACAGGAGATTATTTAGTTACTATATATAATGATAATTTTGAATGAAAATACATACACTATATTTTCATTCCACTAAGATGTATGTGAATACAGACTGACTTAGTTCCACTGTCTTTTTCAACTAATGTTTTTGAAATAATTAATATATACTATTCCTTGGTAGAATTAATAAAGTTTTATTATCTTTGAGTATTTTCAGTATTCAAATACAAAAGATGTTGCAAAGATCTGTCTCCTTATAAATGAAGTTAGGAGAAATGAATAATCTGTGAACATTTCTAAAGCATTCTCATATAAAATAAATTCTAAATATTTAATTTTTATATTAAAACAAAAAAGATATCATACCTTAGTTGGCTTTCAAAATAAACATCTTTTTATTAAGAAGAATGTAACTAACCTATGCAAAACTTAAAGATTTTTGCTGAGACCCAATACCTCAACTTCCCCTTTATGATAGTATATTTAATATTTTAATACCCTACAGGTAAAAATGAGTGTCACATAAAGTCAGAAGTCGGTTAAGTCCCAAGTAAGATTTAAGATTTATCCTTAGGAGTAAAATCTTTTGAAATTCTATTTTCATCTCTTTAAGCAGCTAAATATTAAAATATATTAAAAATCTTTAAAATTACATAAAATACTTACTATAACATAGATTCCATGCTATTCCTGTCACCCTAGTATATACAGACTTGGACTCCGCTACTTGGGAGGCCAAGCCAAGAGGATCATGTGTGTAGGGTGTAAACAAAGTTCAATGATGACCCAAGAAACTTTGTGAGACACTGTCACAAATGTAAAAGGAGGTTGTGTTCCAGGGATATAAGTAAACAGAGCAATGCTTGCCTAGCATACATGAAGCCATTGTTCTAATTCCCAGTACCTAAAAAATGACTTTTAATAAAAGAAACAATATATCAGAAGAGTCAAACCCCATACACAGTTCAAATGAAAAAGGTCTACACCAAATGTTTCTTCATACAAGTACAATTAGCTGAGACATCACTTCAAAGACCACCAGGTATGCTAGGAAACACTGACGACTTCTTTAGTGCACACAAGGGCACCTTGCTCAGTGTGCACAGTGGCTTCACACCAAAGGAAATGCTTAAAGGATCGAGCAAATGCAGCACAGTAAAAGGAAGGACAGACAGAGGTATGGGGGACACCACAAGGCAGCCTCTGCTATCAAGTGCCTGCTCAGTTTTCAAAGGTTCTCACATGATTTAAACATGCAACTGCCACCACTGCTCCACAGACATAAGAGATTCTGGAGAGGCTTTCCAACACTCAAGTCACCAAGCATTTATAGCTTCCTTTGTTAGAGACTGTGACTTTATATTTCAACACCCTATATTTGAAGTTCAAAAAAAAAAAAAAAACTCTGAAGTCTAAACTTTTACTACTTAGATGTACCAATGAAATAAACAAAAATGTTAAACGTATACATTGCCTGGAGAGATGGCTCATCAGTGAAGAGCACTGGCTGCTCCGGCAGAAGACCAGGGTTTGGTTCCCAGCACCAATATGGTGGCTCATTTGTGTCTCCAGTTCCATGGGATCTGGTACTCTCTTCTGGCCTCCATGGGCACCCACAAATTAAAAGGTCCTTGTGCTCACCCTTCTGCTTTGGACTCACAGCACCTCAACATCTGTAATGTAGCAAGAATGCTTCTCTGTCACTACAGCTCTGACTTTTTAGGAAAGGCACGAAAGTGAAGAACGGATGTGATCTTCCAAGGTTCTTTTCCAGACTACCATATATTACCCAAATTTGAGATTCATCGAATTAATACATATATTCTGATTATTTTTAATTGATAAATATTTTGTGGTAGAAACTGAGTCACTTTGGACATCCATTTATCTCAAAAGGTTTCTAGTACGGCAGTATGAATAAAACGACCATAAGATATATAGGAATGTTTGCTCATGAGCAGTTTGTACTCTTTTCTCATAAATAAAACCAAAAAGTAAGAAGTTCAATTATACATGTATATGGCTGACTTTATACAAAACTATAAAACTATATTCCAAAAATGTTGTACCATTTTGTAATCCCACTGATACTGGGTTCCAGATATGTGGCACATCTTTACCAGCATTGGCAGCATAAGCATTAAAAAAAAATCCCCTGGCCATCCTACTAAGTGCACAGTGCTATCAAATAATGATAGCCACTATCAGCTAGTCATGTTGAAAACCTTGAGCTACTCTGACATGAATGTTACTAAACACATCTTTATTCGATTGTTTTTATGTTTGAGAGTTGACAGTGCGTTGTGAACACCTGAAATAAACCCTTCTTCAAATAAAAAATTGGCTATTATCTTTTTTCAATCTGCAGCAGGCCTAAGACCTACTTAGCTCTAGTCCTTGGCCGCATGAACCCTGCCAAGCATGAGCTCAATCTTTTGGAGTAGATCCAACCAGGAAGTGGTTGGCTATTCACATCTGTGCCACTACTGAAACCATGGCATAACTTGCCTGGTCAAGCGACTCTGGTAAGTTGCAGAGTTCACATCTGAGTAAAACTGATTATTAGTTTTCTCCTCCAGTAGAGAACACTTCAGCATTATAAGAGAGAGCAAGTAGGGATAAAGCTTCCGAATGAGTACTAGCTTAATTTGTTCATGTATTATGCCTCAGATAGTTACAGTGTCTGGAAGAGGCACTGTTCCCTATATGTATGCATTTTAGGAAGCTTTACAGAAGTAAAAGTAAAGCGTTTTCAAACTGGGAAAGCCACTATGGAAATAAGTGAGGAGGCTCCTCAAAAACCAATGGTAGACCCAGCACATTGTCCATCTCTCCACACTGTGGTGCTTTGTTTGAGAATGGCCCTCATAGGATAATAACCTGAATGCATAGGATAATAACTGAGAGAGTGGTACTATTTGAAAGGATTAGCAAGTGTAGCTTTGTTGGATAAAGTATGTCATTGGGGGTAAGTTTCAAATGCTAGAGCTAGGCACAGTATCACTCACTCTCTTCTTGCTGCCTGTAGATCAGGATGTACTACTTTCAGCTACTCCTCCAGTACCATACCTGCCTGCGCGCTGCCACGCTCCCTGTCTTATTGATAATGAATCAACTTTCTAAAACTTTAAACCAGCCCTAATTAAAAGCTTTCTTTTATAAGAACTGCCATTGTCATAGCATCTCTTCACAGCAATAGATCTCTAAGACAACAACCCTGGGAAAACCCCAAAGGCACTATATACAACTACAGAGATATCAGTTCATCTATGTTTACTATTGTTTGATCACAATAGCTAGGAAATGGAAATACTCTAGGTGTCCATCAACTAATGAGTGGACCATGAAAATGCTATGCATTTCTGCTGGTTATTCAGCTGGTTAAGAAAAATAGTACTATGATATTTTCAGGATGGATCTGGAAAACATGATATTGAGTGAAGAAAACCAGATGCAGAAAGAAAATTGTGTGTTCTTTCTTATATGTGGAGGCTGGCTGATAGACACCTAGAGTATTTCCATCAACTAATGAATAGATAATGAAAATGTGGTTCATTATGACAGTAGTTATTACCAATTCTGATGTTAACTTCCTTCACCTTATATATGCAGGCTGCATTTCTAAATTCCATTATACCTACTTAGTCATCAACAAAATGAGATCAGAAGTCTCTAGTGGGATACAAAGGTAAACAGTCTGTGTAATTCTCTAATCTCTTTGTTCTTCTAGTAAAATAAATACTGGCTCCTCTAAAATGTGAGACTAAGACCTAAAACCCTAAATCCCCGAGTAAACTGTATTTTTCCATATTAACAATACACCTTTCTTGAGGAAAGCCACCAAATTTCATGTGTAATTTGGCACTGCATTTCCTATCCTAACATAACTTAAGCAGACCTAAGAAAAATCAAATACTATAATTTACTTCAAAGCTTTGCCCCACTAGTCTCTAAGCTTAATTCTAGTTCTTCTTTATCTGGACATATTATGTTCCAGTATACTTGGCTCAGAAAAACCACGGCAACACCAAACTTGTCTTACAACACTTTGCAGAAGTTACTCATAATAATTGATACCAAACACTTAACAAACATACACACTGATTTGTGGAGGACAGAAAACTAGATTATTTTATTAATATGTATACTATATTAATGCCGACTCATGAGAACAATGTTCAATCATTAATATTTTCACATACAACTTCAAAACAGCTTTTTCCTTCTTTAACCTCTCTCAGTAGGTATAGATAAAAATTAGGAAGTGCAAGTTAAGTACAAAGCCTAAAACTCTTTCTCTGCCCAGCCAATATAAACTGCTTTTCCTCTATGGATTACAGTATCCTATTCAAGTTCCTCCAGCTGTGGACAAGAAAACAAACAAATAAACAAAATCAAATCAAAACAAGCATCCTATTTCAAAAACTTCAGGCATCCTTATGTAAACAGACTAAAGTCTGTAAGAGACACTGAACAAATATTTCTTATATGGGTTATGTGTTCTTACATGAAACAATCAAAAGTTTAATTTTGAGAACTCTGTCCATGTCATGGAGTTGAGCCTGTCAGCACATACATATTTCTTTACTTCTCATGAATGTCTAGATTTTGGCTGTAATACTAATGGATGTCATGACTCCTTTGGGGGCTCCAAAGTCATTCACAATTTTACAAAATCAAGATTAACAAGAATTTGCACTTCTACTGAAATAAAAATCTCACTGCATGTTACTCTGGTGGCATGTTAATCAATTTCTCCCTTCTCTAATTGTTAAGGATATTTACTGTAGACTATGAGCCACAAAGGCATTCACTGCAAATCACATTTGTTCTAAGTATTAATAGCCCCTGTCTCCAAATACTTTTCTATAAAGAGAGTAACTGCATATATTAATGTTGTAAACATGTTGTCTTTCTGTTGTATACAATTGAGTGATGTTTAAATTAGCTTAAGTTATCTACATCCTCTTGTATCACTTACACTTATAGTAAAGACATTCACAGCCTACTCTCTTAGCTGTCCTGTACTATGCAATAGCACATCAAAGCCTGCCACTCCCATCGAGTTGTAACTCAGGACCTACCGATTCTGTTTTCACTACTCTTTCCTAGTTTTAAGTTCTAAACTTTACTTATGTGAAACCAGGCACTAACTTTAGTAGAATGATTTTTAATTAATATTTATGTTTTGGATGTTCCTAAAAACAAGGTTTACCTCTAGCACTCTACCAACTGCTACTAATAGTTTTTAGATCCCTTTTATTTCATACATGAATTGGCACTTAGAGAATATTGGTACACTACAGAATTTCTCTTGAATCCCTCAGGCATTTATGTCTTTTCTGCTGTATTTTCCAGATATGCAACAGAGGCAAGCATGTTAAAAACAAACAAACAAACAAAATCATCTCATCCACTGCCTTGGAAACTGATGAATATTCACAATTAATTTCTCTCCATGAAGAACTGCTCAAAACCACAACTTTTTAAAAGATGCTTTGAATCTCTCGATTCACAAAAGCTGCTAATAAAAATCATCAATGTTCAGATTCACAGGAATCTTATCCGTTAATGAAGGTGAATTGCAAAGGAAGTATCTAAAGTGAAACAAATGTAATATGTTTTCATCAGACTACATTAGATATGTCAAAAATAGAATTCAAACAACAAAATTGTCTACGATTTATACAGAAATTAAATAGACAGATATTCTAAATATTTGTAAGATAGAAAACTGTCACAAAAGTAAACTTCTGTTATTATTCTATGAACTATTGAGGGCTAAGCATATACTTTTTTCTGTGTTGTTGGCAGCAATCTATCTGCAAGTCTGGTCTGGTTTTGTTTGGTTTTTTTTTTTTCTTTTCTTTTTTTTTTTTTTAATCTGCATTAAGTGGTAGATTAATGGTGTCAAGACAGTCCTTTTACAAGGACTCCATTATAAATTCAAATGACCAGTGGTGCCAGGATCGACACTCTAACAGTGGATCCTCATCAAAGTTCTACTGTGAGGGTTATGTATGACCTATCCACAACCACACAAGAAGGTATGATAGAATAACCAGGCAGTACCTGGAACCATGAACATCTGCACATATCCTTGTGCAAGACATTCTTTTCACAGGAACTAATCAGTACATACTTTATCCTTGGGTTCCTGATCATTAACTAGTCCACTAGAAATCCTTGAATCCTCATATTCAATTCTACCTTGCCCGAACTGTATTGAAGTGGTAACTAGTAAACCTGGCTTTCAGAGTTAGAAAAGGCCCATCTCATATCTGCAACTGCTTTGAGCGAACTATAACCTCAAAGAAGACAGGCCCTCCAAACCTTTCCAGCAAGATTTTCTTCCACCTTCACATTAATTATCTTTCAATTTCAGACTGAGTTACCATATAATTGTAAAAAATGAGACTGAAGGGCATACCATGTAGTAGTAAGAGATAAGATTTTGCTAGTAACTTGTCCAGAAAGAAATTACTGTTTCTGCCAGCAGGTATGACACCCCTGTAAGCCCCTAAATGATACCCCCAAAAAAGTAATATCAAAGCAATCCATCAAAGGCCTTCTATGCTTCTAAATGTTAGGTCATCAAGGGGGCAATTCTCAATGATGTTCCCTGAAATTACATGTATGACAGATGAACCACAAAGGAAAATATAACACATTTGAATTTGAAAATAACCCATCTATATTTAACCTTAAGTATCTGGCCCTTGACTTCCAAAAACATTAGTTGAAATTGGCTTCTCTGGATTAGGCAATCAATAGGAAGCATATGTTGGTTTGAAAATTGCACTATACAGAGATAAGGGCATAGCAACAGATGACAAGTTTGCTTGCACATCCTGAAAGACCTAAGGTACAAGACCAAAGGATATGTGCCACGGATGCTCACAAACTAAGACTTTAGTGACATTCAGTTTCTCAGTCTTCCTAAAGAAAAATTGAAAAGCAACCAATTATTAAATGAGAAATTAAATAAAAGGATTTATGGGGACCCCTCAAATTTACGAAGGATTTTAGGGAACATTTTAGAATGAGTTAATAATGACACAGTCTAGATAAACATAACAAAAAAGATTTCCAGCCATCTATTATTTCCGTGTGCTGTACCTAAGTAGTTTGACTTCAAAGATAAGGTTTCCTCACCAATTCAGTAATTCTTTTTAAAACAAGCAAATGTGACTATTAACTGCAGCAATATGTTCTTCTATAAGTATATAAAAATAAACCAAAAAAATAAAATTGAATACATTCCACTTTGTATTTACTCCACTAGGAGAAACTATCTTATTATACAAATTTTGGTTTTATTTCTTTGGCTTAGCACATAAGATTGTAAGCTATGTTTTGGCTAGTTGGATTTAAAGCCCATGATACAAATCTAACAATTTGTATAGTATAGCATATTTTCCTGAATTAAAAATCATAAGAAATTATGTATTTTTATACAATAAAATAATATTAAGGTAGTTACACAATGAAACATTTAAGTTTAAAGATAATTTTGTTGCTTTATATATGACAAAAGATCTAATTAAGACTAATTATTGCTGAGAACATAAAAATCAACTTAATTACAGTAATAATTTTGCTAAGTCAAGATAGAATGATTTAAAATAGAAGAGAATTATTTAACTTTACTTAACAAACTAGCAAGTCCCAATTTTCACCTTGTAAGAAGCCCTTCAAAACCCATGATCACTCATGCAATGCTCTGTGAAACGCTCTAAGTGTGAATCTTATGAAACAAGCTACAGTTATAAATAAAGGTAAAAACCCACTTTATCTAGGAAAAACAAACCTAAAAAATCTCATTTAAATTATTACTTGATACTAATTTTTAACTCATAAAATACTATGGTTTAAGATACAGCTAAAAATGTGATTCTAGAAGCATTCATAGGGTTCTCCACGTGGCTCTGAATTCAGAGCTTTGCCATGAGAACACTTACATCCATTCACTAAGCTTGTATGGCCCTGAGAATGCTCACTTTCATTCTTTCTCATCAGGAGATTACAGTTATATCACATAACATTTGTATAATATCAAAAATATTTTGTTAGGCTATAGTTTTGAAGCATAGTAGATTATTTTCTTTATGTTGTACAGAAAGAGTGTATTGCTGGTATATTTGGTTATTTGCCTTTGAGAAGGCTTCAGTACACTGACAATGAAAGTGTCTTCAGATGGAACAGACACAACACAAGAAGAAGTACTCAGTGAATATCACATACTACTTCTATCAACTCATGACCAACCCTATGATCTGCAATCAAAGAGTACAGAAGAAAGTTGAAACCAAAAGAGCATTTACCTTTGCACCACAGAAATTCTGATGAGAACTTCCAATGTTCTTTTGCTTCATAATAAAAAATATCAGCTTAAAGCATTGGGTGTAAAAAATATTTACACTAAGTAACAGTAAAATAAGAATGTTTTAACCATTGTTCATTGAAATAGTTGGTGAATGACTTTATGGATAGACCATCTTAATACCTACACCATTTCTTAAATGAATGTAACCTGTTCTCTGTGGGCTGAGAATAAAGTCACTCACTCAAGTCAAATAGCTTTGACCATAGCAAGAAGTCTGTATCCAAAAGTCATGCCTACAATTCATTTCTTGGTGCATCAGAACTATCAACTCTCAGCTTAGCTACAATGGAGGTAAAATCCTTTGGTGATGTGAGGGTAATTGAAGTACAGCCTTAATACAATGAAATCCAATGTCTAAAAATTGTTCTTATGTTGGGCTTGTACCACAGTAAGAGCCAAAATTTTAAACGCTACTAAATGCAAAACAAACAAAAAGAGTTTATATATTTATGTTCATTTAGGAAAATACCAGTAGAGCTGTATTATGTTGAAGTATACAGTTAATATGTTTGGAGTTATTTAAAATTTATATTGAGAAAAATGTATTTTCACTATTGCTGTAGACGAGCATCTACATAAGACTGTTAAATTGTTGTTTTATATCAAACAATTTTTATAATACTTATTTGTATTGTTATAATATTTTATAAATTTTAAGGAATATGACAAAAAAGATATTGTAGGTATTGAAGGGGGGGTCTCTGGGAGGAGTGGGGGTACAAAAGGGAAACAAGAATATGATTTAATTCTATTTCCTTAAAATATGTTTTTAAATTTTAACAAATTCAGACAAATTGAAATCATGTAACTTTACTCATCATACTGCAATAAAAGTTTTAAAAAATAAAAAAAAATGTTTTAAATCTATTGCCTAGCATTTTAAACTGTTCATTCTTACTTCAAAGTGTCTAATTTTATCTGAACCAAGACGAGATCAAAAATATTTGTATTATTTGTTTTCCATGGGTATGTATAATTACTCAAGGTAGTTAATAATTGTAAAAGATAGACAGTCTTACCAATACAACACAGAGGTCTAATTTACTTACTGAAACCAGATTCCTGAACAATTACTACAGCAACTACAACAAGCCATTTGACTCTGCCCAGTATTCCTCATCCACTAATCTATTACTTAACACCTTTGCAAGCTCATGAAGGGTACAGCTACGTGTTTTCTTTAAAGGCAATCAAGATAAGTATTTCTGGAGATTAAGCACTTCAGTAAAAGGCAAGTCCAATGGCCAATGTAAAGAAAACTAATCGTAGATTGTTCAGGTTTCTGAATCTGATAATTTTCATACTATCATAATAACAGCAGAAACTCAAAAGTTCAATATCAATACTTGAGTAGATATGTAACAAATAACATCATTACTAGAAAAAATATCTCATGTAAAAACTATGAGCCTTTGGTACCTTATCTTAAAAAGAAAGACAATATACAGTGTTGAAAACACAAAATCCAAATATGTGAAAAATAACCTTGTAGAATCACTTAGTTCATTCATCCGAGTACCCAACCCAGAGGGCACAAGTGATCCACTTACATATTTCTTGTACTTATCTTGAGTAACTCTAAGTCCTTTTTATCCCATGGTTATAGTGGTACGAATTGTGGTGTGAAAACACTAATAACATAGTGTAAACTGCACTAATAACATAGTGTAAACTGCACTAATAACATAGTGTAAACTGCACTAATAATCAATATCGAGCCCAAGACTTGAATTCTAGACTGAGTTACCTGATGGCTCAGGAATTGAGTAATGACATAATAATGTAACATTCAGGATAAAATAAGAACAGGAAATTCATCCTACACAAATAAGTTACCCTGCTAGACATCAGAAATCAAGTTATCCTCAGTGAGTTTTACTTTGCACCCGCCTACACTGAACACAACCTCAGGCTAGTGAACAGTAAAGTTTTATTACAAGGCACTGTTTTGTACATGGACAATAAGACACTTCTGAATGAAACATAGAAGCCAGAGCATAGCTTACTACAGCTTAGCTCAATTTCTCTTAAAAGTCACTGAAAATGAAAAATTATTTTAACTTCTCTGTGTATTTATTAAACAATCTTTTTCAAAAATATATGGAATTTTCATTGGAAAATTAAAGTTTTAGGGTGATTCTCATTTGAAACAAGTTAATACTAGCTAAGAATGAGATAATATATCCTACTTTAAGATCCCAGTCATCTCTGTGAGCAAAAAACGTGATTCTATACACCCTCACATAGCTAAATATCTGTATTCATCATTGAGGAAAAAATCCTGTGTAGCGAGTTGCTTTTAGCATCTTATGAATAAATTGTCCTCTTGCTGACACACTGATTATGTCCTGGTCCCTGTGAAGAGTGAACTTTAAAAGACTGGACAGCTGATAGCAGATGTTTATAAACAGCATGCCTCAGAAATCAAAGACTTTGAAATATTTAATTAAATAATAATAAGTAAGAATCCAAGGTTTCCGCTGGGCAGTGGTGGTACACGCCTTTAATCCTAGCACTTAGGGGGCAGAGGCAGGTGGATTTCTGAGTTCAAGGCCAGCCTGGTCTACAGAGTGAGTTCCAGGACAGCCAGGGCTACACAGAGAAACCCTGTCTTGAAAAACCAAAAAAAAAAAAAAAAAAAAAGAATCCAGGTTGCACACAATGGAATCCCACGGTGTCTTAGACATGGATATGCATTGATATTAAAAGAACTACAATATTTTTCTTATTACATCTTTTCTATCAGTTACAAACTTAGAACAAAATGCACATCTTTATACGTTGGGAAACATGAGATGGATAATAAAAACAAAGTATAAAATCTAAAACCAGAATACTGAATTTTCCACTTTCATCTCATTAATGTAATAAATAAAACTTAAATATTAAAATAAATGTACGCACTAAAATGAGTCCTGAAGAAAAAAATTCCATAAATATTGTTTAAAAGCCTCACTAACCATTATATGTGGTATTAGCACTAACATTTTATATAAGAGCTATTCATAAAGCAATATATCATTGTAATAGTTTTATTTATAACACTCCAAACTATCATCTTTCTAAACCTTCACTGAAAAATACAATCTCCTCCAGGTAATAAAATTATAAATTCCAAGTAATTCTTAAGGACTGTTTAAATAGCAAGGAATTGTCTCTGGGTTTTCTTCGTAGCATTTACTTTAAGATATATGTCATAATGTATTATACTCCCCTTAGATGATAAATAACAAAATAATATTTATTTAAATGCAGGATCATAAAGCATGGTGGGGTTTTTGTTTGTTTTTGTTTGTCTGTTTTCCCTAAATTGATCTATTTTGATTTACTGGATCCGAATCAGCAAGCATTGAGTGCGAAGTAACTGCCCCAAAGGACACCACCTCAGGGCTCATTTCACTTCAAAGCTCTTGACTTCCAAGTCTTCAACCTTCATATTACATTGAAATAAAATAAAGGATAACCCGTAGATGGGCAGTGAATGTCATAAATATCAGATTTATATTTAAATATGTCAATACAGAAGCAGCAGCACTGTCAACACTAACACAGAAGTTTTCAAAGTCAACTCAGCTAATTTGAGAAAGCCATGCCTTCCACTTTACCAGATCTTCAACTTTTCCCACACCTTTAAAATGCAACAACCCATTAAAAGCTAACATGTATGTGTATATATTCATGAAGCCTTTCTTTATTATTTTGGGCTGAAAAATAATGTTTGTCTATATGACTCAAGCTTAAAATAAAAAGCAATGAGGGTGTGTAAGGCTAAAAAGTATCCTTGATACCTTAGAAAATACATGAAACAGAGCTTGATATATAAGGTGTTTTTAGTAAAATAAGGGAAGTGACAAGTAAAGACAAATTCAACCTCATAAAAGACATTTCATTTTTACCTGAACATGAACAAACTTCTATTTTTATGTCCCTCAAAAAATGAAGTATATTTAAAGAAAAGCTTATGTTACTTAACACTGTTCTAATCTTAGATCATGGTGTTGCTATATAACTTATTGAATATAACTCACCTTAGTTGTTTAATATAACTTGATAAGACTATGAGCATTTACTATGACTAAGTTTGAAGGTAAATAAGTATTTTCTTTAGCTGTATATCATACTCACTTTATTACATGTAGAATAACTTCACTTTATAGAAAAATATGTAGAATAACTTCACTTTATAGAAAAATATTTTTATGATAATTGTTTTTATTATATATATATATACACACATATATGTGTGTGTGTGTGTGTATCTGTACAGACACACACACACACACACACATATGCCTGCCTCAGTTCTGAAAACATTCTTATTAGCAGTTCAGAAAAGACCAAAAGCTGGTGTTACATGGTATGGACTATGCCATGCAGAACCTAAGTGTGCAAACAGTAGGGTATGGTACAGCAAAGAAAACTTACCAGACAGTTGTTTCCACTTGACTGTCATTAAGCTGTCGATTGTCCAGCTGGGCAAAAAGTGGGAAAAGTACTTGAATCCCTCCAATGGAATGGATTGCACTATGAATTGAATGTGTTACTATAGCTTTCACATCCTACAACAAAGCCAAAAATATGTGTTAAACCTCCATGACAAGATTTTCGTCACTATTTCTTACCCTAAATATCATTATGTGCTTAGTGTATCCGCATACTGTAAGAGTTCGCAAGCATGTAATTATTGATAGACTTATATATGTACAGTAAAAGTGAAGTATCTTTGACTAGTCACTTTTAAAGCTCAAATAAGAAAAGCCATTATTGTAATCTATGAAGGCATTTTAAATTATTCTAGAAGAAAGTATTATTATTGGCTTTAGGGACATTCAAGTAATTTTCAAGTTAGCAGATAAGACCATCTCAAATCAGAATATTTTTTATAACTAGTAACTTCAAGTTCAGGAACTCAACAGATTTTTATTTCAAAGGACACAGAAACACATAATAATAGATGGGGCAAATTTCCAAGTCAAAAAATTGAAGACAGAAACTTGGTTTAAAATTCAAAAGCAAAAGCAGCAAAGCATTTGCAGGTGAGCAGTGCCTGCTGTTGGAGGGAACATAGTCAGGGTGCTGGTGGCATGGGTAGAGCCCCGCCGACCCACCTGGAGCATCAGTGCATGTGGGGAGTGCACAAAGATGGATGCATTTTCTTTTGGTGAGGACTCCAGGCAAAGCTGAGCATCTGTGGCCTTGGCGTTGTAGGAAAAGGCAATACTACTCGCAAGCTTCCCGTCATACAGAACCTGTTTGTGATGTTCTGCCAAATGAATATCACTCTCAGATTTAAACTTGAAGGTACTCTGTAAAAATAAAGTTTCATTAATACTCTTTTTAAAGAATCTTTAAAGAATCTAAATCTTTAAAGCAGAGAAACAATCACAGGAATGATTTCTTGTGTTCCCTCCAGTATCTAGCACTACATACCAGTGTTGCACATCTTGCTACTCTTACTTCAGATCTGAGAGCTGTTTGATCTATGAACATGAAAATTTTTCTAGAATAACTTAATTTTTAGATTAACTCAAATACTTAAGAACACTGCAGACCGTGTATACGTGGCCAAATTCAAACAGTTTTCTAGCTCTGGCCTGACAACTCTCTGTAGTGTTTTCAACTCCAATCTGTATGCAAACCTCTAATTACCAAATGTAAATCAAGACAAAGGCAAAATGAGCAATTAATCACATGCATACAAAGTTATAGATGGTACTTTTAAATTAAAATGTTTAGTTATTTCAATATTAAAAATAACTAATGCTGCCCTATTTGGATCAGATATTTTACTCTACTTAAGTGAAATAAAGAACATTACTTCTCACCTCAAGGTTTCCAATTTTAATTACGTTTTTAAAGCTCACTGCTTCTCAGTTCTCAAGATAAAAGTAACAATTTCAAAATATGCCATTTTAAAATTAAAATTTTATTTTCTTCCCTATTATATACTACAAAATAAAACTTTAGCCAGAATTACTAAAATAATTAATAAAATTATAATTCAGGCATGTCATGATGCTGCCAAAATAAAGCAGTAGCTTACAGAATGGTACAAGATTTCTAACAACTCCACATCTGATAGAGAATACAGATCTAATCCAAATTCTCAATAGAGGAAACTGAAATGGCTAAGAAACACTTAGTTTCATTAAAACTCCTTTTAAAGAATCTTTAAAGAATCTAAATCTTCAAAGCAGAGGAACAATCACAGAATGATTTCTTGTGTTCCCTCCAGTATCTAGCACTATCCCTCCAGTAAATGACTAAGAAACATCTTTAGCCATCACAGGGAAACGTAATTCAAAACTACTCTGAGATTCCCTATCACACCCACCAGAATTTTTAAGATCAATTAAACAAGTGACAGCCTTATACTGACAAGAATGTGGAATAGGGGGCACACTTATCTATCCCTGGTGGGTGGGCAAACAAATAGAGTCACTATGAAAATTAGTGCGGTGGTTCCTCAGGAAGACGGGAATGAATCTATCTTAAGATCTAGCTATACTGCTCTTGGGCATATACTCAAAGGATGCTTTATTCTGCCAAAAGGACACCTGCTCAATCAGGTTCACCGTTGGTCTATTCGTGATATTCAGAAACTGGAAACAACCTATATATCTTTCAACAGGAAAATGAATAAAGAAAATGTGATATAATTATAAAATAAGAGTGGTGAAATGAGAAAAAAAATCGTACTGATTGAGATAATCCATACCCAGAAAGATAAATATTGTATTTTTATTCACTTATATGTGGATACAAGCAGTTAAATAAATGATAACCAAGGTACAATTTGTAGACCCAGAGATGTTAGGTATACTAGGGGAGCATGGACCTCCCTAGAAGAGGGAAATTTATATGTATTTATAGAGCTTATAGTTTATAGAGTTTATGGGTGGCCTTGGGTCAAAACAGACAGGAACAGGAATAGGAAGATAAGGTGAGGAGGAGAAGGGGAAATGGGGTTGGGGGAGGGAAAAAGGAGGGAGAGCTAGAACTGAGGAACTTTTGGGGGTGATATGAAAACCCAGAAGAGTGGCTATTTCTTAAAATATATGAAGACAATTCTAATGGAGTCTCCAAATAATGAGGACAGAGTCCCAACTGGCTTACGCTTATCACCAAGTAAGGCTTCCAGTACTGAACTGGGTGGGTTATATCCAACTGAGTTGTTGCCTAAGGCTTTTATCAAGATATATAGGTTGCACTCCACCAACTGAGAGTAAGGTCCCATTGTTAACATACCCCAGAGGCTAACAGAATAGAAACATAAACACTAACCCAACTACAAAACATTTGATCTACAATCTACATTGCCTACAAAATGTGTCAGAGCAATGGTGGCACAAAGTTTGTGGGAGTAACCAACCAATATCTGATTTGACTGAAGGCCCACTCTACAAGATGGAACCGATATCCAACACTGTTTGGGTGACCAAGAACCAGAGATATTACACTTGTAACTCAGTGCTTTGCTCAGCTGCCATCAAAGAAGCATCCTCCTACAGCAGATGGGAACACATACAAAGACCCACAGCCAGACAGTATGAAAAGAACGAGAGCACTTGGAATATATAACTCTAAATGGGATGTCTCTCAGAGATCAGAGAACACCACAGAAGAAGAGGCAGAAAGAATTTAAGAGCCAAAGGAGGTGGAAGATACCAGGAGAACACTCAACTCTCAATCAACTGAGCAGAGCTTGCATGAACTCACAGACTACAGCAGCAAGCAAGCACAGGGCCTACATGGGTGTGCATCAGTTCCTCTGTGCATATATTACAGCTTCTAGTTTAGCATTTTTATGGGACTCCTGAGTGCGTGAATGAGTGGGTCTCTGATTCTTGGGTCCCTTTTACCTTCTGTTGGTATGCCTTGTCCCAGTTCTATGTAATGGTTTCTGATTTACCTTATTATAAGGTAAAACAGGATATGTTATATGAGAAAAGAATATATATTAATAAAAATAAAAGGAAAAAATTAAAATTTTTCTCTGAAGAACTTTCAAAATAGATTTATATTTTAAGAATCTTTCTAAATAAACGATGGTAGGAACTTTTTATAAAGTTAGAACTCAATTTTAGTTTCAAATTTCCCAGAGAAAAATATAAAAATGTATCAAAATATAAGTAAATATATTGTAGAAAATTTCTGTATAGACAACATATAATATGTATTGCTGCTATACATTATCATTCCTGTGAGACCTAACACTGTCTATTAGCATGCCACAACGAGAAGACCTGAAATAGAGCAGTGGCTTCCTATGCCAATGATGATATATATATTGGTTTTATGCAGAATAACAGAAACATGATTGGAGAATACCGATCGTTGACAGAGGGTACAAACAAACTGAAAGAAATAGGTAAACAGTGTAAGATCACATACATTTCTAGCATACTAAATTCAAATTTGATTTCTTTTTGACAACTTAGATGCATCAAAGATTCTTCTGAGAACCTGAATTCAAGTCAGGGGAAATCAAATTTAATCAGTGCCATGAGGTACACAGCTTTCCAGTTCATAAATGCCAAGCGGAATTGTGGGAGCACTTTAAGTATTTTCTTAGCCACCTACTACTTTATATGCTAAACTAGTAACACTGTTGCTATGTTCTGGTAAATAACTCTTCAAAAGGAAGAACTGGCCTATGCATCTTTGTGAACCTGCATACACACTCTCACACAGCACATTACATTATGTAAAACCTGCAGAATCAATATCCAAGACAATAAATCACATCACATTGAAAGGATGAGTGAACAGAAGGAATTTTTTTTTAACAAAATCAGTTTACATTTATCCATATATTCATGCACAAAAGATATAAATGTATTATATATAAACACATTATTTATCATGTTACATACATCATCCATCTTAATCAATTTTAAATTATATAATAATCTTTCTATAAATAATATTGGCATCTACCCTTAACTGAAGATTGATTGTGACATGTTGAAAATACTTCCTCAGTAAATGACTTTACAGGAAAGCATAGAAGACATCTAGCCACTTATACCTTTGAATGACCTCCAGCATCCTTAGATTTAGTTTTCAATGATCAAAAACCACATGACTTTAAAATCATGTCAGGTATTGAATCCCATAACAAACCCAGAAAGCATTGTTTTAATATGAAATAACAAATGTAGCCTGTCCAACTTTTCATGGACTTTGAAATATGAATAACCAGAGTGAGTGCATTCTTTTCAGCTGACCATGGCACACCATGACAATCCCAGTAGTTTTGAGAGTACCATACAAGTATCCAGTGTACTCTAAGCCACCATTACAGATCACTAAACTCATGATGACAATTTTACTTGTGGTCGCTCTTATACACTAGTATAGATTCTTGCTACAGAAGTAAGTCTTTGAAAGATAATATTTATACTTTTATAAAAGTAGCCTTTATGTTTATAACTATTGGTAATACATACATTCATCAGTTAGAAATTAATAATTACAAATGAACCAATCCACATTTTTTTTTACTTATAAAACCTTGAGATCACACAAAATTTTTAGTAACAATTTATATACAGAATGGATCTTTTTACTATAGAGAAGTATAAAGAACGAATATCTAAAACCTTGCAAATATAAAAGGATAGTACATTAAGTAGCTGAATATGTTGGGTAAATGCCTAAAATCCAAGTACTTAAAAAGACTGAGACAACAGGATCATAATTTTGAGGCCAGATGATATACTCATACACTGTATATACAAGGGGACATAATGCTATATACAGGTAGCACGTATATCCAGATTATCTGTAAGAAGCTGTGAATTAGGCAGTGCCTCATTTAGTAGAACCATAAACTCCTAAATCAGATCACTTACATAATACAACTATGAGAATATTTACTAAAAACCTCTTAAAGCACTAAGTCTAACTGCCACCAAAGGGGCCGCATGGTATTTTGTAATACCTCCAGAAAGCACTTGTGACGTTAGTGAATGTCAAGAACATAGACGTTTTGTTAGTTTGCTTGCTTTGTAGACAAACTGGCCTCAAATGTGCAGCAATTCACCTGGCAGCCTCCTGAGCACTGCGTTTGGGGTTGGGAGCCACCATGCCTGGGCTTCCACACATAAAGGACCATACACATTTCTCTCCCCATAACACATACTGAATGCTGCTCAAAAAATATAATGATTGTGCATACTCAATAAGCATGTCCTGATGCATTTTACATTTTCTCATTTATAGCATAATATATAATCCATCGTGGGCTATTAAAAAAAAAACACAAAATCGAAAAGCTACATCTCTAACCCTATCTTGAAAAATATGGAAGATGATCAGTTCATTTACTTGCTATTTTTTGATAATTCTACTTGAGCAGAAAATATGATCCAAATTTAGTACTTTGATATTCAAAGCCTTCAACAACTTAAGTTTACCAAAAGCATCTCAAAGCTTCATGCATTATAAAATAGATCTTACAACTAAGTGTTCCACCATCAAATCCTGCCCAATGATGAGTCTACCCAAATAGATCCTGCACACCTTTGTTTCCACCCTGCAAACCACGCCCCGTGTCTCAAATGCTTCTGAAACTGACTTATATTCTAAGGACTCTTTAAAATTCTTCCTTCTCATATGACAAAAAAGATATTGTAGGTATTGAAGGAGGGGTCTCTGGGAGGAGTGAGAGTACAAAAGGAAAACAAGAATGTGATTTAATTCTATTTACTTAAAATACATTTTTAAATGTTAACAAATTCAGATAAATTGAAATCATGTAACTTTTCTCATCATAATGCAATAAAAGTTTAAAAAAAAGAAAAAGATCTAACTTCCCACCTAACCTTTCATCTCCCTACCATAAAACCATCACAATAATATCACTAAATTATATATATACCTTTCCTAAAAAAAAATTCTTCCTTTTCTGTAAGAGTTCCTAAATTCTTTAGGCTGGATTTAATCATCCTAGCATAAAACTTTGATCATATATGTATTATACAATCTTTAATTATAAATGATTAGGTATCTAATTATATTCTTTTAAAAGAGTATAAGCTTAATCATTTAAATTCCCAAAGCTTAAAAGAGATTGCTGAACTTTTCAATATATTAATTTTTTTCAATTGAATGCCCTACAATCAGCATTATCACCCTGAAACATTAAGATTATTGGAAAGAATAAGGATTATAATCACAAACTTGACAAAAATATCAAAACTGGTAAAACAATTTCAATGTATGTAATGAAGTCAGTACTTAAACATAGCAGAAAATGACTAAACCAATAAAATGCAAAGATAATGACATATATCAATTTACATATTATGCCAAGTTCTGGCCCCGTAATCACTATAACATTTCAAAAATTAAAAAAGAGAGGACATCACTGATAGAATGTCCAATAGACATGCCATTTAACAGAACACTGTTACTACAAAAAGACTTTTCAAATATTTCATTTGCCAATATTAAGCAGTTTCTGAAATGGATTCTTTTGCTATCTGCCTATAGTGTGCCCTGGGAGGATGGGTATTTCAGGAGACTGGAATTTTAAAAAAGTAGACTGAATAATAATTCAGTATTATAAGAAGATAAGAGACATAACTTATAGAAATGCCTAGAACAGAAAGAAGTATAAATGTATGTGTGTGTATGCACGTATGTGTGTATATATGTATATGTACACACACACATATGGAAGATGATCAGTTCATTTACTTGCTACAATTTTTTGATAATTCTACTCAAGCAGAAAATATGATCCAAATTTAGTACTTTGATATTCAAAGCCATCAACAACTTAAGCTTACCAAAATTACACACACACACACACACACACACACACACACACACACATATATATATATTCAGAATAGATACATTACACCCACTCACACCCACCCACACACCCACACTCATAAACACAATGTACACACATGCAGATGAAAGCTCTATAATTTCTTTCCCAAGTCCTCTTATTCATTTTTTGCAGTAAATACAGAATGTCTGAGGTTGTGGATATACATCTACTCTCACTGGACCAAACCAACAAACAGGCAATTTCCTGGTATCTCTAGTCTACCAGTGATAATAGCTGCTTTTTCTTAGGACTCATAGAGTTACACCCTGCTTATCTCTACAAAGAGCCCTCAAAAAACACCTCTCCTGACTCAGCAGAGAACTCCTCCACAGCACCCTGTTTTGAGGAGTCCCAGTGTGTTGATTGGTTATCTTGAATTCTGACCAAACTAGAAGGTCAGGTATTCCATCCCCTGTGCTTCACTAAAAATACTAGATTTTCAGAATCTTTATGACATATGTATAATAAACTGATTTTATACTATACAATTATACATAAGTTTCATTTCATATGTAATACACAATTAATAGAGATTTTAGTTAACTTTACCTACATAATTTCCATTAATATCTTCAGACCATACCCACAAATAAATCAGCACTCAGAAGTTGTCAAGAGGAAAATAAACCAAGATCCTACAATGCACTCTCGGTAGGAGCCACATTTTAAATCCAAAGAGAAACTAAAAGGCTTTTCTCTGCATAGAAACAGAATTAAGAAACATCCTACAGAATGAGAAAACATACTGGCAAACTAACACTGATTGGGAGTTACATACATAATATATAAAAAACACTAATGTTAACAACAAAATACAATTAAAATAGCCTAATTAGAAGTACCAATAGACCCAAATAAGCATTTCTCACAAGAAGGCATGAAATTAGATTAGGCCACCTTATCTAATTTCAAAGGAAATGTATATTAAAACCATAAGACAATACTGTCTTACTCCAATAACAAAAGAGATCAAAAAATAAAAGCAAAATTCCCCTATGGAGCAGCAATTCCACTACAGGCATATAAGTTGCAGCACCTTTCTCTTCCTATTCCAATTCCCCTTGTAAAAGTTTGCAAAGCTACTTGGTAGGGCTAAGGAAGGTCCAAGCCCTCAGGAGTTGGGGGCGGGGTGGGGGGATTGCTGCTGTCTGCACGAGAGGCAGCAGGCTCTTGACCCATGGGAGGGCTCTTAAGACAGGGGGTATTAGTTGGGTGGAAAGGGTGGCCCTCTTATGCAAAAGCTGACAAGGTGAAGATGAGATTCTGGAAAGGGAGGGCAGACCTTGAACCCATTATTTTTCTCCTGCTGTGAGAAGATACCATAAACAAAAGCAACTTAAGAAAGTATTTATCCTGTCTTATGGATCCAGAGGGTTACTGTCCACAGTGGCAGGGAAGGCACAGCAATGGGCAAGGAAGCAATGAGCAGGAAGCTTGCTCATCACATTTTATCCACACACAGGAAGCAGAGAGAAAGGGACAATCTTCCTTTATCAACTTCTACCTCCTTCTTCAAAGTTCTATACCCTGCCCAGCAGTGCAATTAACTGGGAAGCAAGTGTTCAAGACCATAAGCCTATGGGCAGCATTGTTTACTCAAACTATTACAGACCCCACGTAAAAGTTATCCAGAAATGAGAGGTCCTAAGTCCTAGACTGGTAACCAAACTGAACTAGGGTGTTAACTATACCTACACCAACACTGAAAGACAGAGGAGAGACAATGTGCGGCAGTATAAAGGCAAGGAGGGAAGGCGCCTCGTCTCCCCAGGAGATCCTCTCAGTTCTGGGTATCATCATTATAAATGGCTAGCATCATTTCAAAATGTCAAGCATGAGAAGAGTATGCTGGAGTCTGGTGAATGAGCCAAGTATATGAATGGTAAAAAGGCTGCCCATATGGGATGGCTTCCACATGTCAGGAGGCAAAGAATGATGAAGATAAAAAGAGCAGCTTCCCAGAAGGTAGGAAGGGGAGGAAACTGATCTACACTACGGTTTGGAAAACATGAATTTAGAGTACAATGTGCACAGCTAGTAAGATGGTTCAGTGGGTAAAGGCTATTACAATCAACTCTGAAGATCTAAATTTGATCCCCAAAACACAGTAAAATTAAGAGAACTGACTCCTGCAAGTTGCCTAAAGGAGGCAGCTAGAATGGATGTCAGATTTCCAAAGAAATGTGGATAACAAGGCTGTCAAGCAAATCTAAAGGCAACCTTGGGGTCAGATGGATGAGAAAAGGTATCTTACAGGCTGGCCCAATATAGAGAGGCTGAAGAGTTAAGAAGTATCCATGAGAAAACAGAAAAAGGCTCCAAAAGTATGCAAGTGTGTGCCGTGAAAATATTCAGTTAGGCTAAGGATACTGTACAATAAACATGCAACAAACTGAATTGTGTTCTTGTAAGGAACATTTTGGGAAAATTACATTTCGATAATCAGACTTAATGCAGCACAATAATTTGGCAGAAGAGAATTTGTTCAGAAGCCAAGGTAGGTGCAGCACTGGACACAGTATTTGGTGCTGATAGGATAAATCCTAACGACAACTCCTGCAGCATTTATAGATCCACCCTGAAAGTTCTTCTGGAGTTCTGGAAGGGACTGATACACTTCCACAGCACTGCAGCTACTTCTTGTGTGCCTCCTTTTTTCCTCTTGGTCTTATAGATAAGCAGTTTGGCAGGACTCCAGGCTCTTGGCCAGCTCCCAGTTGAACTGCATCCATGTGACCTGGTAGGCCATTTGATAAAGGAGTATTTCTATTCCCCTTCCAGGATGAAGCACAGTTGTCCATTTCCTCATACACCTGGTGGACAATGTCCAACTACCTCTGGCTGACGTCCCAGGGGTGAAGTACGAGGAAAGGCCAAAGCTGTCTTTCACACGTCCCCACAAAGGTCTTGTGTGTCTGTTCCCTCGCCTCTTCTTCCTTTTCAGGCTTGGCACAGACCATACACTTACTGGAGCCATCATGCAAAAACTACACAAACCTGTCTTACAATTTCCTTAGGCACATGAGCACTAAGAGCATATGCACAGCCCAATGTGATCTCCGTGTGCATCTATCTCTTCCAGCTCTCGTCTAGTGGCACGCCTCCCAAGGTGCTGTGCTCCTCAAACAGTGTTGTACCTCAGCTGTCCCAGCTCCTTCAATGGGAGTTGGCACTTGGGAATCATGTGCTTGCAAGCTGTGCCATCTCTGTCTGAAACTGGTCCAAGTGCTCAAACCTCTCAATTGATTTTAAGTGGAGTTACCAAGGTCTTTTGATCTATAACACCTAAAATATTTTTACTTCTCATGAACTTTTCTGTCATTTTCATTTATGGTTAATGTGTTAGACATTCCAACACACAAAAGATCCTGTATAATCAAAGCAAACTGAGAGAAAAAGAATAATGTACATATCTATATCAAGTTTTAACAGAGTAACAGTAAGTAAAATAGCATGATTTTGCTACAAAAGCTTAGTCCGATTACTATGGAAATCCACATGAATGTTACTCAGCCAATGAAAAGCAAATTTATCATATGATCCAGCTATACCACGCCTGGGTATTTCCCCAAGGGCTCCAAGTCAGCATATCACAGAGAAACATTAAGATTATCACTGTTCACTGCAGATCGAGCCACAATAGCTAAGTTATGGAACCAATGCACGCTTCCTGCAAAAGGACACTGGATAGGAAAACTAACACATATACATAATGCAATCCTTTATTTAGTCATAGAAAAGGACGAAATTGTATCATTAGCAGGGAAGTGATGCAACTAAAATAATTATATTAATAAATTTGAACCAGTTTCATAAAAAATAAAAATAGTATGTTTGTTCTCATTTGTGGTTTGTGCATTTTAAGGATTTCATACTTGTGTGTGTGGCACAGAAGTAGAAGCAGTGCCGTTGCAGTGTATCCACCCCATATGGACAGTGTTGACACAGCCAAACAAAAAAGACATAACCTCAGTTACATATAACACTGTCCAAATTTTTATTTTGCATTTTTCCCACAATGACCATGTTGTTCTTAAATGTGATCTCTCTAGGTGGCAATGATGTATCATAGTGGAATAAAAGTAGGAAACTCCTCTTAGGGTATAGGGCTAAGGTTACAAAAGTAATGGGAATGGGAGGTACAGGCCTCACCACACAATGTGCTCTTGTGTCAATGTGTTCACGTGCATACTACCATGCATGTTGAATAACTCTTACACACTATATATTCTATACAGTCTAACCTCAGCTCTCATGTAGTTATTTTGCTCACTACCAAGAGACAGGGGTGAAGTATGTCAATGTTCCTGTCAGAATGTGGATGGGTTTCATTTACATGTTTTCTTTCTTTATATTATCTAAATTTCTAGTAAAAACCTGTTAATATCAAAGAGCTTTGAAGATACAAACAGTTGAGTAACAGTTCTTTGTATTTTGAATTGAGACAATTCATTTGTACTCATAAATTTACAGTCTCCATTTAAAAAGGCTCAGGTGTATAGAGAGTTTCATAACTCAGTATGATACATTCTCATTCCTTGGCCCCAATTAGAGACATTTCTTGTATAAATGTCAGACTTCGGTGTAGGTACTCCACACTCGATATTAGAATACTACTTGTAGAGGAATTCATTCAGTGACTTAGGATTTCTACTCATGTTTACCACTGCTCGATAGATAGATAGATAGATAGATAGATAGATAGATAGATAGATAGATAG
>JADRCD010144447.1:31732-46252 GCA_019843815.1 Montemys delectorum
TAGATAGATAGATAGATAGATAGATAGATAGATAGATAGATAGATAGGTAGATAGAGATAAAGATAGATAATTATTTATATATATGAAGATATATAAAATGCCAAGAAAGAACCAAATGATAAATTTGTAATTTGCAAAGCTGTTCAACACAATGATGGCTCTTTTCTGAGAGGAAGAACTACTTAATACTTAGATCTCACTCTTTCTTTTATGTGTTGCAAAGAAGTTCCTATAAATTCTGAAATTATAATAGTGATAGTGGATTTATACTTTGTTATTTATCAACTTCTGACCTTCATTTATATTTTTGTTACTGTATTTAATATTTAATTAGTGCTTAAGAAAGTTCCTTCATAGTGTGGCAAGATGGTTCAGCACTGAAGAGCATTGTCTATGGGGTCCTGGTTTCAGTTCACAGAACCCGAACAGCAGCTCAGAAACAACTGCAATTCCTTTTCCAAGGGATTCAATGGCATCTTTGGGCCTCCTTGGGCACCAGGCACAGATATGGTATACATATTACATGCAGAGAGAGAGAGAGAGATTAATTTTAAAAATGAAAAGCTCTATTTGTGAGCATGGTAAAGAAAGACAGAAAGATATATGTCAAAAATATTAAGATTCCCATGCAAAGTTAATACATAGTAGAGCAAGAATTCAAAGGAAGTGGGGAGGATTTGCAGGCAAGTGGATGAAAATAGAAAAATAATCATCTGGAGGGAGATGCTCCAGCCAAATATGGGATGTATTTGGTTTTATATGGATATTAGCTGTTAAGTCAATGATAACCAAGTTACAATCTAAAGAACTAGAAAGGTTAGGTATAGAATAAGGGACTAGGAGGGGTCAGATAGATGTTGTTAGGAAAGATAAATACAACGAATAGTTATGGGTGGATTAGGGGTGGGGCTGGAACTAGAGGATCAGTGGGAGGTGAGCGGAATGGGAGATGAGGACGGGAGTATCCTACAGAGAATGGAAAGAAATACAGAGATCCACAGCCAGACATTATGCAGAGTGTGAGAGACCTTAGTCCCAAATAGACTATCTCCATCAAATCCCTCCTCTCAGAGCTCAAGGAACCCTGCAGAAGAAGAGGAGGAAAGAATACAAGAACCAGAGTGGATGAAGGACACCAAGAAAATAAGGGCCCTCAACCAACATGATCAAAGCTCCTATGAACGCAAAAAGACTGGGGCAGCATGAACAGAGCCTAAACACCGGATGCTTTGTGCTTGTCTTATGGCTTCCAATTCAGTGGTTTTATGGGATTCCTGGGTACGGACAGAAGTAAGTGGTTCTCTGAGGCCTTCTCTTGGGCTCTTTTCCTTGTTTGTCGTCTCCAAATCTGATGTTAAATTTTGTTTTACCTTATTTCATTTTATGAGTAGCTCTTAGAAGCCTATTTTCTAATGTAAGAAAAGGAGTAGATTCATACAGAAGGGGAGGTGGGGAGGAACTGGGAGGATTAGAGGGAAAGGAAGCAGTATTCAGGATATATTTATTTATCCTGAAAGGAATTTATTTTCAATAAAAATGAGGTAAAGGAGGGTGTGGTATAAAGAGAAAAATGACTATACTAAAAACAGTTCATACCTAGGCCTAGTGAAACAAATAAAACTAAATGGATACAAGATAGCCACATGTAATGTCACTGTGACACAAAACGGAAGGACTATTCCAAGTATTTTGGTTATTAAATCACTGAGAAGACAAAGATCTTTCAAAAGATAAATTTTATTATTTTTATGTCTAGACTGAAATAATAAGGCAGAAATATGAATATAAAAAGGTTTTAAAAGATTATTTTAATACTGAGTGTTACTCTTCCATAACAAACTTCCTATTAATGTAAATATCAATCTTTAAAAAAGTAGCAACACTTTAAATTATGGCATGTGCTCCTCAAACATTGCTAACTTTGATTTGCTTGATGGTTCCTGTGTTGTTTTTCGAGACAGGGTTTCTCTGTGTAGTACTGGTTGTCCTGGAACTCACTCTGTAGACCAGGCTGGCCTAGACCTCACAGATCTGCCTGCCTCTGCCTCCCAAGATCAGGGATTAAAGGTGTGGGCTACCAATGCCAACTCAACTTGGATTTAGACTGTATAATCTTGTCTCCCCTCAAAATAGTCTAAAATTGTACAACTCCAAGTATGATTTAAAGAATCTACTCATATTTACCAATTGTGTTCATTAAAAACTAATTCATAGGCGTCAATGCTGTATATTGCCTAAAAATGTATCTATTTCAAAGCAAAATAGAAATCAGAATAATATAGTAAGTCAGTGTCAGTGTTTTTGTGACATGAGCACCCTTATTACCCCATTCTTACCCACTGCAAGGGACAATTAAATACAAACATATAAAATGACTGACCTCAGTTAGACATAGCATTTGACACTGCTTCTTTCTCTAAATCTCTAACCCATAGCATCCTTTTCAACAAGTCATTTTATGAAAGGTTTATTTATTTGTATATTTTATGTGTATGAGTGTTCTACCTGTATGTACACCTGCACACCAGAAGAGGGCATCAGATATCTCTATAGATGACTGTGAGCCACTATCTATTTGCTGAGAATTGAGCACAGGACCTTCGGAAGAACAGTCAGTGCTCTTAACAGTTGACCCCTGGACAAGTCATTTTGTATGATCATAATACAATGTACTTATTTCAAAATCTGAGATTTCAAAAACAATTTAATAAGCAATGTACTTAGAATTTTTCTTTCATAATTGATAACTAAAGGCATGTCTTAAATATTAGAACACCTTCCTAAAAATAAAAAGTTTATGAAAAAATAATAATTAAAAACAGATGAGCAAGCCGGGCAGACGAGCAAGGTGGCGCACGCCTTTAATCCCAGGGAGGGATTTGGGAGGCAGAGGCAGGCGAATTTCTGAGTTCAAGGCCAGCCTGGTCTACAGAGTGAGTTCCAGGACAGCCAGGGCTATGCAGAGAAACCCTGTCTTGGGAAAAAATAAAACAAAACAAAACAGAAGAGCATATGAAAAGGAACATCATCATAAGTTTCAAACAGTTGGGATGACAATTATCCACACTGAACAAAGACTCTCACTAACTACAAGAGTGTGAAAGCATAAGGCCTTTGCAGAGAACTTATAATAATAATGAGGTCATTCCTACCTTATAACCAGGTCCTAATTGATGAACTGCAAATATCTGTGCTGGGTTAAGAGCTTCACTGAACACATACACAGCCCCAAGCTGGCCACAGAACACTCTATTGGCATCAGCAGTTTCTGAAGATCCAAGAAAGCACTTGTCATAGCTCTATTTTTAAAAGTCATAAAAAATAAGTTATTATTTTGTAATGACAGAATATTTAAAAATGCATTTCTTCATTAACAGAAATATTTAAGATAATAACAATATTGAAAATGCTATTTAAGGTATTTTTCAAATGTTTAAATAATAAGAGTAAATAAACAAGTTTTAGAAAAATAAAATCAGTTAAGTAGAAGTTAAGTACACAACCATCTATCACATCCTCAGACTTGACCACTCTTTCACATTGTAGCAATAACAACAAAGATTTTATAATTGTTTATAATTGAATTTTGTAATTCATAAACAAATTAAAATTTGTTTACTGAAGCAAAGCTAATTTTAAATTGCTAATAATTCACACCTTATCAAATTTAGAGAGGTTAAAGTAAATCCAAAGAATGACTTTGCCAAATATTAACTATAAAACCACAGGAATAAATTTTTTTAAATTCTACTTCATTTCTCAACACGGATGAATATGCCACCCTCATCTTCTGCACTTAAATAAGCAATGATGAAGAAAACCAGCTTGTTCTGCATAGGGATTACATAGAAGCAAAAACAATGATTCAGTCTCTCAAGAATATCATTCACCTAAAGGACCTCCCATGTAGAATGCCTGGCACACCTACATCCTTTCAACACCAGCCACTGAAGCCAAAGACAGTCGGAAGGTACTACCCACAATCCTCTCGTCACCACAGGAGATCCCACACTTTAATTCAAATAAGCACACTAATATTCAGCTATCAATCTAGACAGAATCACGGAGAAATCAATCACTACATAGATCGTTCAAATATGAGATCCCATTTGAACTTCATACAATAGCAAAAACAATAATAATAATGTGAATGGAAGAGAAAAACAAGAATTTATCATTAAATATGTGTAATCTAAATTGTAGAAACTAAAAAAAAAATTACTATTACATAAAGAATGTGTACAAGACCAGGCTTCTTTGTTTCTTGAAATACTATCACAGAGAATTTTAAATCTTTCCTCAGTTTTCCTTTTTAATACTGTCTTTTCAGCTAATGTTAGTCAACAAAACTATAGGAGCTTACTTCCTTCATATGTTAGTAATAGACTGCATCCTTCTGCAATATCAGAGAACAAATAGGAAGCCGAATTTCACTTCTGTGTTCTCATTTGCCATTGAGTCTGTTGGGTAGTAAAGCAAGCTTGTCCTAAAAAGGCACAGGCAGGAAGTTTCTAGAGTTCTGTGTGCTCCATATTTGTATTTGATTTGCTTTGTTGTTGTTGTGTCTTTTAAAAAATGTTCTTAGTGAAAATCCAAGACTCTTAGCTTTCAGGTCATGGAAAAACAAGGTAAACTCAACTTGGCTGGGTCAGGACAGCTTGTCACCCACAGATCTACAAACAGACTGGAAACAATGTAAAATATCCTATTTATTTAAAAGAAAACAGAAAAAGAGAATATGTTATAGCTTCTGCCGTGAAAGAGATTAGAGGTTGCAGACAAAAGTTATAAGTAGATTTAGTTGTTTGTTTTTCCTAAGCCAGCCACAATTACCCTAAGCAAGTGTGCACTAGAGTAACCTATCTGGCCCTAGAGATGCTTCAGGCACTACAAACTAACTTTTGCTTTGGCCCTAAAATGCCAGGATGAAGGAAAAGGAAAACTCAAACTACAAAAATGCAAGCATTCTTTAGATTTCAACCCTATGTCTTCTCTATCTAGAAGCCAGGGTCACCTGCTCCAACACAGACACACACGTGAAGGAAGTATCTCATTTACCACAACAGAGCATCCTGTATGTGATCTGCCTTCAGCTTTCAGAGTCCTTTAATGTCATGAAATTATCAGCACTGCAGCCAGATTGAGGGGTTTTTGTTTTTGTTTTGATTTTTAGACATGGTTAGCCATGACTGTCCTGAATCTCACTCTGTAGACAAGGTAGGTATTGAACTCAGAGATCCACCTGCCTCTGCCTCCCTGATTGCTGAGATTAAAACTGTGCACCACCATACCCAGAAAGATTGAGATTTTTACAATATAATCTTGGGAGGCTTTTTATCCTGGGTCAGATGGCAAGCCCAGACCTGTGTTTGCATATGAGGCACTTACATGACTTGACCCCAGCATATCACATAACCACATTCTACTTTAACTTTATACAGATCATTAAATTATGTTTCTGAAACAGTCTGCACACTATATTAAATAATTACATATAAATTATATAAATATAAATTAACTTATGAATTATATGTAAACTAATAAAACCTCAAACAAAATTTTGGATGTTTCTATCAAATGGCCATTATTTATATGACAGTTAGAGTCCATACTATAAAATATGTTTAAAAAATTTAAACTTACATCATTTGTGTTAACATGCCAAGCCATGTCACCATAGGATACCAGCTGGCCATTAACATAACAACGGATCTCACTGTTCCTCCATCGATTGTAGATGTGGACGATACTGATCATGTACCACTGCAATGTAACAACTAAGATGTCAAAGGTCATGAGCAATTACTACTGTCTAAAATGCAGTCAAAGCCTTTGCACTTCCCTACAAGAGACCTCAGAGTACTTTACACCTCATGCCCCTTCCTCCCATTTCTTATGTCCCGGTGAAAGAACAGGCCAAGGAACACCCATCCCCCAACACTGATACAGAGAAGTAATAGCAATTACTTCTGAGCTGCTTATGAACACACATTTGAAGGCAATCATAGAAAATTCACTATGAGTGAATAAACTTCATATCAAACATTCAGAACTAATAGGAAATACTGAATGAACAACAGGGAAAGAGTGTTGCAATGTAATTTTTTACATTCATGTATTCATATATATTTTTTGGATTTTCTGGATATTTTCTGTCTCTTGGGACCATCAAAATGTAACAGATGTACGTGAGCTTCCACCACTTCAGAGGATCCCACTGTTTGACTCGATATTTCTAAGGTAAAGACCGTAACTGGTCTGGAGGGCTGCATATGCATACTGACACTAATCACATATACTGTACCCTACACTCAGTTTGAGATCCAAATGTTGATGTATAATAAAACTGGACAGTAAGAAATAAGAACAATATATATACTGATACTAAAAATTCCTGAGGTATGTATTACAAGTTAAACAAAATAAATGAGAAATAAGAAAAAACGCAACATAATATTTACAGAAATATCACTAGGTGCTATGCACTGCACATTTTCTATAAATGAGGTAAATTGCTTATGGTTACATGCATTTTTTACAAAGTCAGACACCTCTTAAGTAGTTCAGCTAGGCAAAAAAAGGTTTTTGTGTTGCATATCTTTTTAGAAAAGGCCAGTAACCTGTTTACTGAGGTACTGTTTTCCCTAACTGAAGCACAATAGCAAGTTAACTACTGCATGTCCTAGAAAATTAAAGAAAGAAAAATTTTTAAATGATATTTTTATAACAATAGAGGAGTAAGGCAAAATCATTATAATTTTCATTTTCAAAGTTTATTAAAATCTTTTCAGGAAAAAAAATGTTCTGAACCTGTTTCATTCCCTGGGCCCTACTCTTACAAGACGCTCTGCAATTACTATATTTAAAATGTGAAAAACACAGGAATGCATTTTCATAAGCAAATAGGAAAAAATAAATAAAATGAGAACAAACAATTTAAACTGCTTGCTTTTATGTGACCACAGTTAAGAAACATTGATCTAAATTTATGAAACATGTCTTTAGAAAGCAATTGACTTTATTTATTCGTTAAAGTTACAGTTTTTGTAGTGGTTGCTTTGCCTGCGTATGTGTCAGTGTGAGGGTGTCAGATCTCCTGGAATTGGAATAAAAGACAGCTGTGAGTAGCCATGTAAGTGCTGGGAATTAAACCCAGGTCCTCTGGAGGAATATCTAGTACTCATAGCCTTTGAGCCATCTCCCTAGTCCTTGCTTAAGTCGTATTTTTATATAGCTACTCAAAATATTGGCAGTCTACTGAATTCAATACTGTGTCAGGCATCTGAGAAAATAAAAAATTAAATATATCACAGACTTTTGTCTCAACAATCACTAAATGGACATATAAACGAATAACGAAGATGTGAATAAAGTGATTATGAAAAGAAGCATCAGTTATATCTGAAAATAATATCTATCAAGGAGGACGGGTAGGAGCACAACTCTGACACAATAATTGCCTAGCACACATGTGTCTCTTTGGTTGGATCCCCAGTGAGAGAGGCAGGAAGGGAAGTAGGGAATGAGGGAGGAAGAGAAAGAGGGAACCACAACAAAAGGCTGCACAGAAACGTGGCAGAAATGTTCTGGTAAGATGTGCTCTGCAGACTTAGATAAAGGTCAGTCATTCATTCATAAAGCACATGGACACATTTTCAGCTTATTCTGTTACTAAAAAGCAAATCCTTAGCTTAAGCAAATGCATATCTTCAGGAAGATAAGTCTAGCATTAGTATATAAAATAGTTTAGAAAATAAACAAAACATTCAAGATGAAAACAGTTTGAAGAAGTTAAACAGTAAGTAATGAAATTTTAGAAGAAAATAGATGTATTTCAGAGATATAATACATAGGACTAGAAAATTAAGCCAAAAGCAGATAAAGAACACGCCCTAATGATTAAAGACGGCAGATCTCTAAACCAGAAGACTTGAGTGCTTTGTGTGGTTGTGCACCTGGAGAGAGAAAGCTCAGTAGTTGAGATTCTGAGATCTCACGGTTGTTGAAAAGCCAAGGAACGCAGCCCTGATAAGTCAAAGTAGAAGAAATTAGGGAACTGAATAAAAATCTCCCAATAAGACTAAGTGGCAAGAAAGTGAGGTCTCGCCTGTGCTGTGCACTTTCACATTCCTAATTCCTACAGGCCTCCTGGGTGTACTTCCAGGAAGAATGACACAAATTAGATCAGAGGAGAGAATGGACACGTGTGACAAAAACAACACAAGAGGTCAAAAGACATCACGTGGAAGTCAGACGTGAAGATAAGAAATTACAGGAAAGAAAAAGGCACAGAAAGCCAGGAGAAAGGTGAAAGAACATTCCAGAAGTCACACTGCACAGCCCTGGGAAAGGGAATAGCTCCTGACATGATTTCCAGGGGAATAAGCATGTACTCTGCCATACCTTTCGAGGCTGGAAATCATACTTCACACAGTGCTGGAAGCCTTTGCCTTTGGACTTTAGAGATGTTACTATCAAACAGTTGCCAACAAAATGAGCAGAGTAGCCAACTCCTTTGCTAGTGCGAAAACTGTATTAATAAAATAATATAAAAACACTGGTTAAAAGAAATATACCAGCACCTACTAAGACCTTATATAATAAACTGAATTCTCTGTATAGTCATAGTTAACACATTAGCCTAATAAAAACTAAAGCATAAGGTTTACAATAACAAAGGAAAAGTAAGGAACTTAACTCAAGAAAGAGTAGGCTATGGAAACTCTTTATATTTAAATGCAAAATACAACAGGCATTAAACAAATTAATGATCAAAATGTCTATAGGCAGACTGCATATGAAGGATCATCTCCACTTCGCCCATTCAAAACTCTTTTCAACATAGTTCATGTTGTCAATAACAACCCGGTCTCTAAGTTTACAATGCTTATCAAAAAAATCTTACCAAAAAGAGCTGATTTTTATAATGTGATTGGTCAAATAAGTATATATATATATTAATCTAAATAACACGCCTACTAAACAATCTTAAATAGTTACAATGTTTTACATGCCTATTGTTATTTTTTCCCCCGTGTGAATTATACTTATAAAAATGAAGTAGACAAACTCTAGTGGGAACTGGTGTCTTAGCTCTAACATCCGACACTAGTAACCCTATTCCCCCTCTAACAGAATTATCGTTCCTTCTTATATTGTAAGTGGGAAAAAAGGGAATATACTAACCTAGAATTATTAGTAAGTAAATAAATATTACCTATATGAGATTTATGGTACAGTGTATAATTTCAAAATTTAAATACATAAAGACCGAAGTACTATACTTTAGCATATTACTTACCAATACAGATAAGGTTTATCCTTATCAACATTAATGTTATTTAATGGATCCATTCGAAACCAAGTGTTGAGAGTGAAGCCATTCTGATAAGGCCACTTTGCAATGGGAGGCAACGCAATTGCCTACAAGACGATACAAAAGATAAATTACCAGTTATATGAAATACAAAGTTACTCTGGTCAAATTTCCCTGCCCCTAAAAATCAACTACAGAAATAGACTCTTACTGCCTTCAAAGAATTTCTATAGGCTGGTTTTTTTGAAACATAGAGTGGGCTAAGTACCATTTCTACCTTGCTCAGCATGTTCCAGACTGTTCTCCAACCCTCCCCCTACCAATTCTCACAATATAGACACATGTGACTGAAAAACATGCCACAGAATTTTCTAATTCTAATGACTTATGCTGCTGTTTAGTAAGACTTCATTTTCTTAATGGATCTTGAATAGTTACAGCTAAGACAGTCTGTTCTGGAAAATGTCATTGGAGTCAGGAAAAAGGTCTAAATCACTGTGAAGCCAAACATAATGAGTAAACGGGGCATAGAGATGCATATCCCTTTTCCCAGCCTCAGGAAGGCTGAGGCAGGAAGACTGGGAGGTAGAGGCCAGCCAGGGCTACCTAGCAAGATTGTTCCAAACCCCTCACCAACAACAGCAGCAGCACCAGCAGCAAAAGAACCTTAAGCACATACCATATGGCTTTATTGTTTTATTCCTAGGGCAATCTAGAAAGGACAAACTAATGGAACACCAAGTAAATTCAGATAAAACAGAGATAGGTAACTAATTATAAATACATGTATCTACAGCTTACCGCAGCACTACACCCAGGAAAATTGAAAAATGTGTCAGGACCATGTCTTTGTGGCATCTGATTAAGAACTGATAGTAATTTTACGGCATGCCTTGGCTGAAAAAAAAACAATCAAAGAAATAGTTATTATATAAGGTTATTAGCAATAATAGCAAATATGCCACTTTTTGTAAGGAATACTCAAGAAAAAACCTTTACTGAATAATACTTGAGTCCATCACAATTATATGATATCATATTTTAATCAATGTACTGTTTGGTACTGTTGTAGTAAGAAAATTACATTTAAATGATTTACTAAACATTAGATTAAGAAGGAAATAATTATCATTACCAATTCAAATATATGGTTCTCCAGTGACAATCTCTTGAGATTAAGTATTAATGGCTACTCTCTCTGTGCACAGCTTACCCAGATGCCACTTTCTCCTCGGAGCATGCTGAACAAAAGCTTCAGCTCCTTGACCGTGATGCTGTAGCTGGCCAGAACGCCCAGCATATCCACTAGAAGATCTACAGAGGAGAGGACAGTTACTCTCTACTCCAGGCATGAACTCGTCTGCAAAGCACTACATTTTTTAAGGTGAGGAAAGCTACTAAATGTCACTTCTATTTACAAACCTAATATAGCTCAGTGTCTTCAGGAATGCCTATTCTGATTCATAATACAAACACAGAGTTCGTAGTATGTAGAAAAAGGGAGGAAAAGTATTGAAAGACAGCACTGCACACTGGTTACTTTCAAATGAAACCTCGCAGTTGACCAATAAAACATGATAGTGAAACATTTAGTTCTTGGGTAATTTAAAATTTTGAGACTTTACTCTACCCACAATGGGATGCTATTCCAAGTGCTTTATATGTATTACTATCAGAAAACCTCAAAATCAGACTATTAGTTTTGTGGGTTTTTTGTCTGTTTGTTTTTTGTTTTTGTTTTTTTCTGAGACAGGGTTTCTCTGTATAGCCCTGGCTGTCCTGGAACTCACTCTGTAGACCAGGCTGGCCTCTAACTCAGAAATCCACCTGCCTCTGCCTCCCAAGTGCTGGGGTTAAAGGCATGCGCCACCACCGCCCAGCCAGACTATCAATTTTTAAATACTATCATCTCTTTCTAAAACTGGATAAACTATGGACCAAATAACTTAGTCACATTGCCTAAAAACACATTCACAGCAAACAGCAGAGTTAGTATTCCAAACCAAACAGGATGAATAGTTCCGAGCTCTCACTGCCACTCACTAATCTAAAAATGGGTCTAATTTAAACATTTAGATATTTAAAAGACCTACTGATAGTCATTATGCTAATGTGAATATGTTTTCAAATTTGTAGTGCACATAACTCACCAATGAGAAAAAAATAATCTGTCTGCAAACAACTAAATATTTATATATATTTTCAGATTCTAAAGTGCTTATATCATATGTAAGCTAATATTAATACACATGCATACTCATAAATATGTATATGTATGTATATGTATATATAGTTAATATAAGAGGATAGGTTAGAGTAGACAGAAATGATTAACTATCATCTTATCACCAATTAATATGAGGATAGATTGGGAAGACAGAAATGAATCATTTATGTTATAAAATTAATATTATTAAATACCACAGATTATTGACTAGAATATGGAAAGTTAAATTATTTATCTATTTTGAATTTTGAATACAGTTAGCATAAGCAACAAGTAATTCATTATATTTTACTTATTAGCCCAATGAGTAAGCAAGCTCAATGGTAAAAATTTTGACAAGTGTGTATGACATTTTTGTGAGATTTTTAAATGAAACAAAATGACTCATTATTAAAATAATAAAGATCTTAGTACATAAAATCAAGCTGCTTCTTAATTGAAAATTTTATACAAAAATAAAAAAATCTTAAAAGCCAAAACCTTTTAGTTGAAATTGATATTACTGAAGCTTTCTTAGATATTTACATAAAATATTTTGTAAAAAAAAGTCAACTTTGTACTTACAATGATCTAGATAATTGGAACAAAATTTGTATCAAGTTATTCTTAAACTTTTTAAGTATATACACAAAGAATTATAATTTGTAGATGACCCATAACTAAGCAGTTTGATTTAATTTTATTATTGCAGATAATTTTTCAACAAAATTTTTAAAGAGGAAAAAACTACTAATGCTAAATTTTTTATCAATTTATTTCAAATATTCAACCACACTTTAGTGATAAGATTATTAACTTTAGAGTACCTCTATGTATTAAACACATTACAACACTCAAAGATGGGAATTTAATAGTTTGCTAGTACTCATTGAAACTTTCAGTTAAGTACTTAGACTTTAATTTCTCTATTATAAGTAGTTAAGCAGCATTTTTTTTAGGACACGCATTCCCTTTTCTCATATCCTCAGCTATAAGACCCTTTGGGAAGAAGTGCTACTGAAAAGAAAAGAGAATTAAAGAACTTCACATATGACAGAAAATGCTTAACATGCTCTCACTGCTGTCTTCTCTCAGGAACTACTATAAACTGCTATGTATATTCTGGGCACTCCTCTAAAACTACTCTGCAAAGTAGTAAGTACTTTAAGTTAGGAAAACAAACACCAAACAGAAAACAAGTCTTACCCAGCTAAAAGGATACAAAGAGCATATGAGAGCCTACACAATATATACTACCATATTGATACACGCACAAATATTCAGACACTTATACAAACCCCAACACTGAAAGTCATGCAAGCTTAATATCATTTTTAATCAAGTTAGTGATTACTTGTCCAAAACCATGCTCAACACAAATACAAGCCACTTTGGAAGCAATCAGACATGATCTCAAAGTCGTAAAGAAACATAATTTTAAAATGTTAATTTAAATTTAAAATCTATTCTTGTTAACCCCACTGTTTATTTCCTTCTTTCTTGATATTTTACTCTGAAAATTTAAAAAGTTAAAGTCCTTATATTAAATCATTAAAAAATTCTCTAGGTTCTGACTATTTGTAAAAAGTACATATAATATTGTACACTCAAATTAGCACTTTGATAATTTGTGGAAATATTTCTATGTCAGAATAAATTTAGACTATACATTTATTTGTAAAAAGGAAAAAACAAATTTTAAACTGCACTTATTTTCTAGAAATAACTGCTGTTCTGTTATCACCAGCCAAAACATTTCTACTGAAATATATCTAACCACAGAGAAGAGTTACCTTGCTGGGAGGTAAGAGTTGGTACTACAAATCCAAGATTTCAACATTACTATTTCAAATAATACATAATGAGCAAAAAATAACACTTTATGTACATTATACATACTATTCCACAATGTGTACTACATTGGTTTGAATAAGACTGGCTCCCATAGGCTCACATATTTGAATATTTGGCCTCTAGTTGGTGAAATGGATTAGGAGGCATGGCCTGGCTGGAGGAGGTGTGTCAGTTGGGCAAATTTGAGACATCAAAGGGAAGAGGCCAAGAGTGTGCCTCTCTGCCTCCTAACTTGGAAATACTGAGGACAGCTCTCAGTCGTTCCTGCTGCATCCTTGTACTCTCCCATCATGGACTCTAACTATAAGTCCAATTAAACACTTTTTTTTCCCATAATCGGCCTTGGTGTCTTATCACAATAAAAGCTCTGCAACTAAGAACATGAAGGTCCAAAAATATGAAGGCAAAAAGAGGTACTTTGAAAAGCTATCTCCTGCTGACTCTTTAGGATTCAGGGGCAGCAGGCTTGGAGCTGGAGAAGCTTGGTGAATGGCTCTGAAATACATATTGTAATATTTTAAATGTGTTGTAGTTCAGTTATATGTAACATAAAAGCTACTGTTTATTTTTCTGATAACTTTCTATTGTACTTACTCCATAGTACTAAGGATTTTCTAAAATTGTGGGAGGAGGGATCTAGTAATTGTGTTTGCACAACACAATTTTGTTTTCTCTTCTTGTCTACACATTTACATTAACATAAAAATATTTGTCATATATTACTTAAATCAAGGCAATTTCTACAAATCTGTTTTCACGCAGAATATAAAGAAGTCCAGGAAAACTTGTAAGCATCTAACACACTTTGTTATCAGGCCATGCATACCTGCTATCATATCATCTACTGCACTCATTTTCAGCAACACTTGCTCAATCAGCCCCACTTCTGTGCTGGTCTGTAAGTTGCGAACACTCTTCCGTAGGATGGCTGTAAACATGCTCCATATTTCTGCTTGGCAAGTTACATCACAGTGCTCCAAAAGCTCAGTCATGCATGTTATGCTCTCAGCATCCTGGATAATAAAGTTCATCTCCAAATCAAATTCCCCACCAACCAGCTGAAAGTAAACAGGAAAAAGAAAAGTAAGCAGAACTGACATGGGAGGCCATTTGCAACATCAACAGAGAATAATACCATACAAT
>JADRCD010144452.1:0-10468 GCA_019843815.1 Montemys delectorum
AGACATTATTGTATTGCTGTCATGTGATAAGACTTCCTATAAAGACACAACATAAATGTCTACTCATCCCATAGAGGGAGCCAAGGACAGACCAAAAGCATGGATAACCACAATCCAAGTTGCTGAGCCAGTAAATCTTATTGGAATTGGTTATGGGAGTATGGTTGAGGGATTACTTACAGGAGCAGAAATGACTAAAAGACACTAAGATCACCCAAGTATGGTGACAGCCCACAAAAGCTACACTGCACCCAAGTACACTGCACAGGTTACAAGCAGCACAACAGTGTGGAGAGCATCATTTCCAAGTGACTCACTTGGTCTAAACCTTTTCCAGGCAATTCGGCAGATTACTGTTCTTCCAGGCTGCTGGACTGGTTTAAGAGTGTTTTTGCAACTTGACTTATCTGAGAATAGCTTTCAGCACTTTTTATTGCTTACTCTGGGAGGGAGGGAAGGACCTAGTAAACCTCATCAGTTTCAAGGAGCCATTTTGAGTTGTTTACCTTCTGGCTAAAGGTGATGTCCTACAGAAATGAATGTTTCAATCTTTCTAAAACTTCCTTACAACAATTGCATATTGCTACCTCAAGAAGAAATTTAAATTTCAAATTATAATTATGGTTTTCACAGAACACATATGGACTTTACTACCAGTATATAAAATAAAGTGCAATGCTAAACCGAATCACTGTGAACTAGAGACCATCAATACTTATTAACAGTTTTCTATGGTAAGAAGTGAAATTTAAGTTAGGCCTACAGGTACAGATGTGTAATCACAGTACCGACACAGGAGGATGAGGCAGGGACAGGTAAAATTCAACATTGGCTTGGGTGAAAGAGCCAGTTCAAGTTCAGCCTGGGCAACTTAGTGAGACATTGGCTAAAAAACTGTAAAGTACAAAGAAAGCTGGGGGTGTGACTTGACAGGAGATGACTGCCTAAGACTCACTAGCACACAAAACATAACAAGACAAAGGCAAGAAGCCTGGGTAATTCTCTGAGTGACAAGAACAATCAAATTTAACTTCTATTCAGCAAGAGTCCTAAAATGAAATAATAGATTGAGACTCCCAGGGTGATATGACACAGCATTCCACTCCAACCTTACTGGTTCTCGGTTGTCCTTACGATAAAGATTTTATGGGAGGGGAAGCAGGTGGGTGAGGGTTACTAACTCATGTCATGCTGTTTTTCTTACTTATGCTGTAGATACTAACATTTTTATTTTTAGACATTTTGAGAATGAAATGAGATAGCACATATGAACACATGCACAAATGGAGTGAAAGATAAAAAAAGCTGCCTATTTCTGTACTAAAATATGGCCAGAAATAAATGTTTTTAGACTCTGCAAATTTTCTCATCTGCTTTTTTTCTCATTTAAATACTTTCAGTTGTGTAAACCTTATATAAATTTGTCACAGGACTAGAAAATGTACTTTTGTTGTGGATGTGGACTGTAGTTAGGTTTGTTTTAATTGACCTGGCTCATGTGTAAAAGTATATTTATTAAAGAAAATGAATCATCCACAATAGTGTCTGGGTTTGGTGATTGAATATGGGAAGAGTTCCCCAGTGGAGCCGTCTCTGGATTGTTCTTCCTTCAGTCTTTGCTCCATACTTTGTCTCTGCAACTCCTTCCATGGGTATTTTGTTCCACCTTCTAAGAAGGATCAAAGTATCCACACTTTGGTCTTCTTGAATTTCTTGTGGTTTATGGATGGTATTTTGGGTATTCCAGTCTTCTGGGCTAATCAGAGAGTACACTTATCAGAGAGTACACACCTTGTGTGCTCTTTCGTGATTGGGTTACCTCACTCAGGATGATATTCTCCAGATCCATCCATTTCCCTAAGAATTTCATAAATTCATTGTTTTTAATAGCTGAGTAGTACTCCATTGTGTAAATGTATCACATTTTCTGTATCCATTCCTCTGTTCAGGGACATCTGGGTTGTTTCCAGTTTCTGGCTATTATAAATAAGGCTGCTATGAACGTGGTGGAGCATGTGTCCTTATTACATGTTGGAGCATTTTCTGGGTATATGCCCAGGAGTGGTATAGCTGGGTCCTTTGGTAGTACTATGTCCAGTTTCCTGAGGAACCATCAAACTGATTTCCAGAGTGATTGTATCAGCTTGCAGTCCCACCAGCAATGAAGGAGTGCTCCTTCTTGAGTTCTTTGTATGTATTAGATATTAACCCTCTATCAGAGATAGGATTGATAAAGATCTTTTCCCAATCTGTTGGTTGCCGTTTTGTCTTATTGACAGTGTCCTTTGGCTTACAGAAGCTTTGTAATTTTATGAGGTCCCATTTGTCAATTTTTTTGTTTTGTTTTTTGTTTTTTGTTTTTCAAGACAGGTTTCTCTGTGTAGCCCTGGCTATCCTGGAACTCATTCTGTAGACCAGGCTGGCCTCAAACTCTGAAATCCACCTGCCTCTGCCTCCCAAGTGCTAGGATTAAAGGCTTGCGCCACCACTGCCTGGCCCCATTTGTCAGTTCTTGATCTTAGAGCATAAGCTATTGGTGTTCTGTTCAGGAAAATTTCCCCTGTGCCCATGTGCTCTAGGCTCTTCCCCACTTTCTTTTCTATTAGTTTCAGTGTATCTGGTTTTATGTGGAGGTTCTTGATGCACTTAGACTTGAGCTTTGTACAAGGAGATAGGTGACAGGAGCCTGATATAGCTATCTCCTGAGAGGCTCTGACAGTGCCCGACTAATACAGAAGTAGAGGCTCACAGCCATCCATTGGACTGAGCACAGGGTCCCCATTGAAGGAACTAGAGAAAGGATCCAAGGAGCTGAAGGGTTTGCAGCCCCTTATAATGAACAATAATATAAACTAACTAGTACCCTCAGAGCTCCCAGGAACTAAACCACCAACCAAAGAGTGGGACTCATGGTGGGACTCATGACTCCAGCTGCATATGTAGCAGAGGATGGCCTAGTCAGTCATCAGTGGGAGGAGAGGCCCTTGACCCTGTGAAGGCTCTATGCCGCAGTGTAGGTGAATGCCAGGATCAGGAAGTTGAAGAGGGTGGATTGGTGAGCAGGGGGAGGGGGAGGGAACAGGGTTTCTTCCTTCCTTCCTTCTTTCCGTCCTTCCGTCCTTCCTTCCTTCCTTCCTTCCTTCCTTCCTTCCTTCCTTCCTTCCTTCTGCTCTTTCTTTCTTTCTTTCTTTCTTTCTTTCTTTCTTTCTTTCTTTCTTTCTTTCTTTTTCAGAAGGGAAACCAGGAAAGGAGATATCTTTTGAAATGTAAATAAAGAAAATATCTAATAAAAAAAGAAAATAAATCATGAATCATTTCTTACTCTTCATTCAGCCTGGTACAGTGCTCCCTAAACAAGTAGAATAGCTACATATTAATTTCCTCAAATAGACTGGGGTTAAAGATGAATATCTTTTTTTTGTGAACCCCCCTTGATGATATGCTTAGCAAATACGTTTGTTTATTTTGTTTATTATTGTTAGGTCATGACCAGTATACTTCGTCTTGCAGTTCCTAACATTATACCTTGAGTACAATGCAACCTTTCCTACCCAAAATATGATACAATGCTAAGTTGATTTCTTATTCTTGATGGAACAATATTAAGAAATTTGGGATGTGGTAGAAATTTTAGGGATGCTGGAACAAGTAAATCAGCAAGTGTACCTTTGAAGATTATGCCTAATCTTTCTTTTTCTCTGCTTCTTGTCTACCAAGAAGTGAGTGGCTTCTAAGTATCCTTAATGATATGATATTCTCCCTCACCAAGACCCAGACTCCACAGAATCAAGACCTATGGGCTGAGTTTTTCAAACCACAAACCCAGATAAGCAATTCTTCACTTAGCTTGACTTTCTTTGTAATTTTGGTCATAGCAATAAAATTTGACTCCCCTTCCTCCTATTTTATATCTGTCATGGTTTCCGATCCATGTGGGCTTCATATGTTGAGGCAGGTGTATCTCTGAACAATTTTCCTTCTTAAGATTTTAGGGGAGTAGTTTCACCTTGCAGCCTTATGTATCTAAGCAAAGCAGGTGACTTGGATTTTTACAGATTTTTTTTTTTATGTAAGAATGGGAGGACAATGTGTAAGCCTTCATATGTCAGAACTAAAAGTATATGCCCTTTTGCAATAGGACTCTTTTCTGCAGAAACTAATTGAAAATGAATTAAAGTTTGATTTATCAGATGTAGCCACAGTCTAAAGAACTGAGTTAAATTTAAAATGTCATTATTCATTTCAAATACTCGATGTCCATCCAGATCACCTCTTCACTGCCCACATGATTTTAAAGTGAATGCCAATTTATTCAATAGTCTTTGAGATTGGAAGAAGATTTGATCACTGAAAAGGCTGGGAACTATTGGATAGGCATAAATTTTTCTCAACCTACTTTTAATTAGGGTTCAATCTCTCCTCTAGCCATCACCCACCAGAAATAGTAGAAGAGAAAAGTTATTAGGACACGGGGGAAGTAGACCTGTTTAGAAATAGTTCTTTGAGTGTGAGTACAATCTTCATTTTCAGGATATTAGCAGTTTAGTCCCTTAGCAAACATCAAATAGGAATCAGCAGCTGGAGTCCAGTTCTCCTGGCAGACACCACACAGGAACCAGCAAGGGCAGTTCAAACCCGAAAAAAGCCCCAGGCTAGACAATTGCCAATAGGCCCGAGACTGCCACAAAAGCATTGAGAAGCCATAGAAACCTCACAAGAAGTTCTTTGGTGAACTTCTCTCTGTGGCATCGCGGCAAGTGGAGCTTAGCAATGCAATGTAAGGAGAAGCAATACATGAGTGTCATTGGTGATGAATAGCAAGGTGGAGCAAAGCAAACCAATACTGGAGCTCCTACTGTCTGTGGGGTTGTATTTACAGTCTTTCTGAACATCACATGTCCTTTTACATATTTGCTATAGCAAAACATCCTTTCACCTGTGTCTGCTTCAGGAAAATATTCTTTCACAGATCTGCTTTAGCAAAACATCCTTTTTACCTGTGTGTCCTGGTAAAACATCATTTGACATAACTGACTTTCCCAAGAAACCAGAAGTTTTAACTTCATTATTGGGTTCTATATCAATGTGGTGAACAAATACATCAGTCATCACTATCTTTTTTAAGATACTGGGGTAAAAAAAATCTGCACTAAAAATCACATGCTTATTTTTTTTTATAGTGAATACTGTCTAGATTTATCTATCTGTGGGATATTTTCATCTTATTACATAGTAAGATTTGTAATAGACTAAATCATGGCACTTTAGTCCCTGGCATTGAGGACATAATAATGTTACCTTATTAGTATGGGGTATATTGCAGATGTGATTCTGTTACAGGTTTGGAAATGTGGAGAGTATACTTAGTTAACTGGGTAGGCCCAGTGTGATCACAGGAGTCTCTCAGAGTAGAAAAGATGTCCAGAAATCAGAGAGAAGAAAAGTCATATAAAGGAAATGATTTGAAGGCATTATATGCAAAGTACATATATATTTGAGCTGTCCCTGTCTCTGAGGATAGAGAAAGAGACCACAAGACAAACCAGAGTGGAGAAATAGGTGAAAATTAATTCTATGTGATCAACGCTAAAATAAATAAATTGCATTTTTCACACTTACGACTTGGAAAATAAAATTCAAATATTTAAAATCCCAGTTGCCAAAATGAATAACAATAATTACAGGAAGCCAGATATATATGGTCATCCTAATTACCATGTTTTTGCTTTTGCAATGTAATTAGTTTTACATTATTATTATTTTTTAAATGTGAAGGAAGGACTTTCCCAGCTGGTTTTAGGCCTTGAATGTTCTGAGGATAATTATATGTTCTAAGCAACACTGTCCAGAATCTGAGAAAAGGAGGATTAGATATCAAGTTGCTTGCACTGAGAAGGGAATCCAATGACAGGTTTACTGGGCTCTCAAGGCCATTGTTAGTTACTGAGCAAGAAGAGGAAAAAATGCACTGTATTGTGTTTGTCATTGGCAGGGATGACTGGCCATGCTGGCAGTTGTGCCTTCCCAAGTGTGTGCTATACTTTCTCAACCCTGGTACAGGTTAAAGCTTAATATTGAGGGCAATGACACCCTAAGTGGTTATTGAACAGAAGGCTATGGATTTCTCCACCAAGATTACCAATCCTTCATTGTCAGCTAAAGTTTATGGTTGGTCTCAATATTGTTCTAAACTAAATACATAAAGAGCCACCACTGTCTCAGGCAGATCGTTGATAAGACTACAGAGAGGCAATGAAAGGGCTCGCTATAGCATAACTCTGGCCATAAAGGAACAGCAATAGTCCACTTTTATTAAGTAAGAAGCCAATTTCACAGTGTGCCACTATGGGACACCCTTTCTGATCACAGTCTGAGAGCAGTTAAATGGGTTGCAAGCTCTAGGAGGGGTCTTACTTGCCTCTTTTACTGTGTACTGTGATTGCATTTACTATTTGCTTGTTGCGTATAGGGTTTTGAGATACGTTCCCTTGGTAGCAGTTTCTGGAAGCTAATTAAATATTGCTTAGAAAATTATATCCCTATATCTGCTTTAAATTTGCTTCCCATTAATTTGGAGCAGCCCCTGTTTCTGATGTGATAGGATAGTGCAATTAGATGTAATTTATTGCTCACTTCTGTACCATTTATTGCTTTATGGCTTTGGATAGATAAAGATTCCCATTGTTAATAAGGTCCCCTCCAAAACAGGGGGATAACAAGATGAAAATGCCCCCTTTTGTACTTTGGTGGAAGCAGAATCAAAGCCTCTCATTATCATCTTTGTATACTGGGTGTGTAAAGGGCAGAGGTTCATAGAACTCCTTTACAAATCATGTTTTTCTTTAACAGAGAAGTCTTCTTGCCTGCTAGCCATGATCAAACCAGCTACTTAGAACCCAAGTTTACTTAGGTTGTTCTTGTGATATCTCTCTTCCCAAGACTTAGCTCCTTCTTTGCATTCTTGAGCTTGTGCCTAGATGCTTCTACTAGATTATCTCTAGTGAAGAGTTCTTGTTAAAATACATTAGCATGCAAAAGGTTGCAAAAGAATTAGGATTGACTTAACCCAGTTATGAATCTTCATTTGGAACCCAGTAAATTAATGTTGGACAAGAGAGGGGTCCATATCTTTCAGAAGAATGGGAAGAGATTCTCATGGAGGAGCATCTATAATTAGAGGTACTCCATGGTTTCTTTGCAGTATCCTGAAGCTCCTTGTCCTCCATGTTGTCATGGTTTCCCACCCAGGATTTTGGCTATCAGGTTATTTGAAGGTTTCTTTTTTCTCATCCAGTTTCTCTCTGCTGGAATGTGGCTGTACCCTAAATAAAACTAAAGTGGATCTTTTCCCAAAATACCTTGCTATGTCCACTCCCCTAAGGTTCTGTACTCAAACAGCTCTACTCACAAGGTCTGTAGCTCATTTCTCCATCAGGAGTTCATCTGAGAGTAGACACTAGTGCCTCCCCAAACTGACATTATTTGGCAGGAGATCCTTCACTCAAACAAATCCCATTTTAGGTGCCATTGAGCAGTATGCACTATGAACAATATGTATTAACTAGCCCTAACTAGAGTTGAAGTTGTGTTTTTTGATGAGATAAGTGTTACTTAAGGTTAATTAGATAGAAGAATATTCTAGGAATATTTAACTTAGAAAAAAATATTCAGATCTTTCCTTTTGTGGTGTGGGGTTATAGGGAAGTAGTTTGCTTTGTTGGAATAAAGTTGGAATGTAATGGAAATAAGCCCCAGGGAAAGCATGGAAAGTGTGGAAACTGGTCATGTCTATCACGAAAATCTACTTTTATTAATTAATTCATATTTCAGGCAACATGAGAAAAATTAAGCAGGCTAAAAACTAAATTGTAATGATGGGGAAAATAATCAGAATCATTGAATATGAACCATACATCTATATAGCCTCTCAAGGGCAGGTAGAAATGAAGGCAAGCAAATACACAGGAAAAATAAATGTGTAACTTGTCCACAAATATGTTTGCTGATAATGTGAATGTGTACACTGAATTATCAGTGTCAAATAGACTTGATTGCAGATAACAACTTAGATTCCCCCATGTTTCTAGGCTCTTCTTCTCCCAGTCATAGATTTCCCCAGTGCCATGACTTACTCTGTTACAGCCCTGCAACTGTGGCGGATACTGTTTGCTTGACTACTGTATCCCTCCATCTGCAGAACATAATTTCATGAAGGCAATGGATTTATTCATTTGGATTAGAAGTAAAGCAGTATGATGTGGAGTCTATAGCCCTAATGATGCTTACTGATCCTGACTGTGCTAATGAGTGAGCTGGACATCATAGGCAACTGATGGACACCAACCTGCTGAAGTACCACAAGCTAATCAGTTATTGTAAGCCAGGAGCGACAACCAAATGAAGGATTAAGTGGGGTTCAGAAAGGTAGTCTGACATAAGAAAGTCATGAGTAAGTATAGGAGCCAGACAGCTAAAATAAAGAGGCTGTACTTCATTGTATAAATGTATGAATAAAGAATAATGATATGAAAATACCATAAACTGTATAGTGGTTTAAAAGCATGTAAGTTTATTCTTGGATTGTGTTTTAGCTTTTACCTCAAAAAACAGGCTCCTTCTTACACCAATGTATATATTTTCTGTACATGTTGATATCACATAATGACTCATACATTATTTGCTTATGTTTGTACATGTATGTATATGTACATGCATAAAGAAGCCAGAGGTCAACCTCACTTGTCTTCCTTTACCATTTTTTATCTTGATTCTTGAAAAAGGGTCTTTCAATGACCCTGGAGCTCACTGAGTAGACTGGACTGGCTGGCCAGAGATTATCTCTTGTCTCTGCTTGCTAGTGAGGGATTATGGGTACCAACTCCGGTGTCTGGATTTTTATGTAGTTGTTGGGGTCCACATTCAGACTCTCTTTGTGTTGCAACCAGTTGTTTGTTTAAGCCATCTCCTTAGCCCTACTATGTCCCTGGTGTGTTTGATAGTCCATATACCTTTGAAGGTTAATCTATACTATAATAGATATCAGAATGTGCATGTTTGTGTTTTCATTCAGTTAATAGACTTGTGGGCGTTCCCCACATTTTGACTACTGTGAGTAAACAGAAATACCGATTTATCTGAGTTCCTGCTTTTAAGACGTTTGAGGTGTTTACATAGGATTGTAATTGCCAGTTTATATATGATAATCCTATATTTAAAATTTTGAGAAATCACTGAATAGTTTTTCTCAGTGGCTCTGTCATTTTATTAATACTTTGCCTTTAGTAATGAGGAAACCTTTTATAATGTCCAAGTTAAAACATATAGCAATTGCAGTAAATACAGAAAAATCTGTTATAGTTTTGTATGCATTTTCCCAGTAACTAGTGGTTCTGGGCACATTCATATGTGTGTCCCATATTCACCAATTCACATATGCTGTGTCAGGAGAGGCTTCCATATAGCGCTTTTTAAAGTCGACTTGCCCCATTCCTGTTGTTGGTGTATATGTCTTCATTTACATTCTGGATTTTAAGGTATTATCATTTGTATGATTTTAAGAGTTTTCAACTCTTAAAAACTTTTTAACTTTTAACTTTTTAACTTTTATTGATGCTATTTTTGACATACAAAATTTGGCAATTATACTAAGCATATTATCAAGTTGCCTTCTTTTAAGTTATGAATAAACTTGTATATTGTTTTTTTTAAACTTGTATATTGTTAAAGCCACCATACAGTTTAGGATATTTTCATATCATTATTCTTTATTATTCTTGAGAGCTTCATACATTTTTACAATGAAATGCATTTATACCCAGAGAAATCCTCATCAGCCATGGTTCTTTTTTTCAGTAGACTGTGGTCAATACAGTGACTCACATGCTAAGTACAGAGAATGAGTGACTTGGGGCATGGGGCTCTTTGCTAAGAGAACATCTAGTTCATACACCCTATTGCCTTTACTCAGCTCAAAGGCCATCATGGAAGAGGAAGAAGAAGGGTTATAAAAGTTAGAGGTACAAGAGGATTGCTGTGAAATAGTGTATTTGGGATAAAACACAGCTGATGCACTCATATGCTATCTGCAGCTATGGTTGCTTGCACAAGACCTGCACAAGATTGGACCCATCACCATTTACCATGGAAGAGGGAAGACATCATGAGGCCTCACACCTCTTTGAGAGACTATTGACAGTTAATCCTGTCTAGGCCAAGAAAGGTCTTTTCTCAGGTGATGTACCCATTGATAAATTGCCCATGCTTTTTTTTTTTTTTTTGAATTTTATATTTTTATTAGATTATTTTCTTTATTTACATGTAAATTTTTCCTTTCCCAGGTTCCCCTCCAAAAAACAAACAAAAAACAAAAAACAAACAAAAACAATAAGAACAAACCCCTTTTGCCTCCCCCATCCCCATGTCTGCCACCTCACCCTCTCCCACTTATTGGTCCTGGCATTCCCCTACA
>JADRCD010144453.1:2963-14549 GCA_019843815.1 Montemys delectorum
CCCCCCCCCCCCCTTCCCCCCCCCTCCCCCCCCCCCCCCCCCCCCCCCCGTGTACCAGGACCTCTGAAACTTGTGATATCACTAGGCAACAGTACACCTACGCACCTGTTGCAGAGACAACGACCACCATATTCCCAGAATCCATTCGGCTCACCTCCCCCCTTTACCTGTGACCATGTCACCACCCAAATATATAAGAGGAACACCCCTCTCCCTCTCTCTCTCTTCCCCCTCTTCTCTTTCCGCGGCCACCTTGTCCTTTCCCCTCTCAATAAACCTCATGTGGAACTGTTTTGTCCTGGTGTGGTCTTTCTGGAATGATTGCAGTTCCAGTGATTGCTAAACAGGGAAGCTGCAGAACCCAGGTGGCCACTGCCACCTGCCACCTGCCACCAGCATGATTGTAGAGCTGCCGCTGCTGCCGGAGAACCTACGCCACTTAGACCCGCCACTGCCTACAGCCAAGGCTACACCACTTGGACTCCATCTGCTAGCACCCGCCATCGTCTACCACGTGGATTTCCACCACTGTGCAGACCATCTCTCTCTCTCTCTCTCTCTCTCTCTCTCTCTCTCTCTCTCTCTCTCTCTCTCTCTCTCTCTCTCTCTCAAGTGCTTGATCCTGTTTCACAGTGAAGACAAGAAGGAATCCTTCAGACTTCCCAACTCTGCTTCCTCTATTGTGAAAAAGAAGATGCTCCAGTTCCGCACACACAAGTTTTTCAGGGAATTGGGTGATCAAAAGGGCTGAGAGCTATGATAACTGAGTGCTCAGATAATGCAGTCTAAAGACAGTTTGCATTATGAGTCAGCTTTTGGAAACAAACACTGTGTCTCTTTAAGCCTCCTGGTTAGCTTCTATACTAACCAGTCTCTAAACCCTTCACTGTTCATATTCGCTTCATATATGAAACCCTACAGAATAGCATGTGATCACCTGGCCATGTTGGGATGTAGGAAGTCAGATATTAGCAGACTTCAGACCATTGAGGATGACCCCCTTCTTCACAATCAATAGCTTGTAAAACCAGGAAGTGGAACTGTAGGATTCTCACCACAAGCCAAAGGTGCCAGATCTGTGTGATTCCCTGGCCCATAGTAAAGCCATGTATATCTGTTCAAAGTATAAGAGTATTATATCTATCTATGGGCTTCTTTGGTAAAGAACAAGCACATACTATTATTCTGTCTCTTAATAGTTAATCCACCTGTCGATTATCTAAACAATGAAATGCCCAGCAGGAATTTCTGTGTTACACAAACCCTACGCACCAGTAAAATGCATACCTGGTGGCTGGCAAGATGATCTCTGTGGCTCCTGTTCACTCTAAACCCAGGGAATGGTTTTCTCTGCAATGATCCCTTTGGTCTTTGCCTGCTTTTACTCTCAACGATGCCTCCTGTTAATCTAGAATATACAATGTTCATCTTCTATACTATCCTGGACATCTCTCCTCTGAGTTCATTCCAAACAGATGCCTGGCTTACAGAACATAGAGGAGGCCAGAAGTAAAACTGAAGTGACAGTATCAGCCCCACTACCTGACAGAGTGTCTGGGACACAGTGGTTGAAAATCTAGTTTGTTAATTAGTTGTGCCATGCTCTTTCGGTTGTTAACCTCACATAGGAGAGTCTTCGTCTTTTTGGGTTCTTTTTTGCTTTTCCTTCCTTTGACAGTTCTTGCATGCATCTATTTAGCCTCTTTCTTTACATTCTATGTAGCTGGCCCTCTGGAAATCATTCTGAACCTGTGAGAAGCACACTTGTCAGCGGTTTTGTTGGAAATGTGGAAGATGCCAGCAGCAACACTTTTCTAAACAAAGGCAGCAGAAATAAAATAAAATAAAATAAAATAAAATAAAATAAAATAAAAACAGTACTTATCTGGCAACCTTGGCAGAAGGGGCAAGTTTAGTTCCAAGTTAGTCCACCCCGCTTCTGGTCTTGCCTTTCTTCTCTGTGCCTCTCTGCATTTCCAGTCTGATAACTCATTGAGCTCAGGGGAAGTTTCTCTGCCTGTGCTCCCTGAGGAGCTGACCCAAACTCAGAGCATCTTCCAAGCTATTTCAAGAATGCTCTCTAGATCAGCTCCCTGGAGAGTTTGCAGAGCAGGAGGGTGATTCACGTGGCTGAAACAGCTCCAAGGAACCTTCCCTATGTGTGTGCCAAGAAGAGAATGCTTGCTCACTCCTTTGCCAGCAGCAGGTGCTTATAAGACCATTGCAAGCTTTTTTTGTATGTGTTTGTTGTTAAAGATTGAACCCAGGACCTTGTGCATGCTTGGCAAGCACCCTACTGCTAAGCTAAAATGCCAACCCAATCTTTCTTCCAGAGAAAAATAGAAAACTGAATAAAATACAAAATATGTGGCTATACTACAACGTAGTCAAACAATGAGGTTTCAGTACTTTGGAAGTCAATTGTCACATATTCCTTCTACAAAAAAAACAATTGAACAATATCCTTGAATTTGGGAAAAGATTTTAAGTATTTGTCTTCATTTATAAATGAACAGAGCTTGATTCTGGTCTCCCACAGGAGGAAGTTGAGTCCTACATTGTCATATTGGCATGAGAATAAAAAGCATATCTCTCTGTCTTAAAGGAACAGTTATTACACAATGCCCTTTGCCCTCAACTAAAAAAAGTAAAAGTTCCCTTGGCAGAAATAGTGCCCTTATGTAAATCTAATTCTCCATGTTTCTAGTTCTGAATTTAGGCCCTTTCAACCTGTAAATGATTAGCCCTTTTGCCTGTAGGTCTCCCGCTGCTTATAGATAGCTATGTTTTGCATCATTTTGTTGTGTTTCACATGCGTTATATATCAGAGGACTCAGGAAATCTGTGAACCATGGGAACACCATGCACTGCCTCCTTCCTTCAAATTAAGTGAAGACCAATACTTATATTACGTGGGCAGCTGTGACAAAATACTATGTAGTTTGGCAGCTTACATAAGAATACATAGAGTCACAGAATTCTAAGACTAAGCTCAGGATGAGAGTGAAGAAAGATCATGCATCTGGCAACAGCCTGTTTCCTGGTTTGCATGTGGCAGTGTTCTCTTATTCTCCCCATGGCAGAAATCAGAGTGTGAAAGTGGGCTGCCATGTCTATTCTTCTCAAGGTACTAATCCCAAAGAAAGGACCTCACCCTCATAACTTCAACTATATTTACCCTCCTAAATCCTTACCTTGTAATACACAGTACCACTATGACATTAGAATTTGGGCTTCAGTATATGTATGTGGTGGAGAAGGCATACCAAAATTCAGTTAACAGCACAAGGTAAGAGAGAAAATGTGTGTGGAGTTACACGAGTGCTACCAATAGGGATGCAGTCTCAGACATGTGACATAAGGTGATTTTGCTAGTCTGCAAACAACATCAAGTAGACTTAGACAAACCTAGACGCCATGGGCCTAGCCCTTAACATGCCCCTTTTATGTTATCAAGAAACATGGTAAATGTGAGATGTCATGTGGCTGCTGTGATCATAACGGAAAAATCTGTTTTACAAGACATTTTTCTTTATTCTAAGGAGAACATTCTATAATCATAAAATATACTATAGCCAGTGAGTCATTTATTATCATTATCTAATATTATGTACCATGCATAATTAAATGTGCTCTAATTTTACATGACTGGTAGCATATTAGGTTTGTTTACCTCAGCAGCACCACAAACCTGAGTTATGGATTGCAATAAAACATCATAACAACTGTGACATGCTGAGTGATAGGAGTTTTTCTATTCCATTATACAGCCAAGGGAATACTGACTGACATGTAGCTCAATGGATGGGAATGTTGCCAGTGATGTAGGATTGAGACTTCCATGAAGCTATGAGTTTGACTGTGAAGCAGATAGGGTCTGAATGGAGGGAAGTGGGCTCTACTTAGGCAGGAGGGAAAGACTGAGTTTCAATACTTTGACTCTAGGAAAATATAATTGAGACGAAAGGAAAAATGCAATTAATTACCAGCTGATGCCAGGGATATTTTTAGGATAACCCAAAAGGCCAAGAAAACTAAGTAAGTTCTGATGTGATGAATAAAAATTGATGAAGTGTCTTGAATACAAAAGCCACCTTGTGAAAGAACAAATGTTTACCATTGAGAAAAGGTCCACTTTTAGTGATTGAAACATAACATGTTACCTCTTTATTAAAATCTCTTCTGCTGCATTTGCATGTGTACATATGATGCATGTGTATTCACATGTGTAAAGACATACAGATATCCATGGAAGCCTCATGCTGGTGTTGGGTATCTCTTTTGATCTCTATTTACACTACTCACTGAGTCTGGTCTCTCACTAAAAGTAGAGCTTGTCAATTCCAAGACTACATAGACAGCTTACCATAGGGAACTCCTTGCTTTCTTTCCCATTTTTTAATACTGAGGACAAGGAATACTGTAGAGTCAGTGTTCCACTAAGGTGGGAAATATTTTCTTATATGATGCCAGCGGCATGATTATACTAATGAAAAAAAAAGCACTCTTTGGGATCTTCGCCTTTCTAGGCCACACCTTCTGTTGTGTGCTGTCTAGTATCCTCAGACATGCTTTTATAGTTTATGTCAGAGACCTCTCATCCAAATCTCAATATCATTCCTCATAAATAGGGTTAATATGTTGCTTCCACGAACTGTTGTGAAAATTCAGTGAAAACACCTGAGAACTATCTTGCACTTATGAAGAGGAACCACTGCTGAATCAGAGCTCTCTTCACTAACTCTCTCATCTCTTCACTGTTTGAGGCTGCTGTGACACAGGTGTGCAAAGAAAGAACTACATGTTTCAACTGCAAAAAAATTGCACAGGCAAGATTTCTTCAACTCTAGGGTGGGAACTTGTATGGAGTGCAAGGTACTTTATTTTGGTTGTGTTCATCAAATCAAAAGTAAGGGAGTGAGGAAGGAAGGAAGAAAATCAATGAAGAAAGTAACAATGTGCAGAATTCCTACCTAGAACAATTAAGACTCTTTCTCAATTAATTTCTCAATTAATTAATTAATTAATTAAGGATCTTTCTCAAACAGTTTTAAAAAAAGTCAATACTCCGTATGAGGCAAGGGAATCTAGATTACTTACCCATTCATTCCCATACTCCTTTAGTCACCTTAAGTCATCCTCCCAACTTCCTGGAGACAGGGAAGGCTATATGTTGCCATTGTCTCTTAAGCTTCAGTCCATTCAGAAGTCTGCTGAATGAATACGAGAGAATCAATGGTTTCAACTTTAGGAAATATGATTTGTGAAAGAAACAGCATTGTCACAGAAACTTTATTCACTTAATCAATGAGATGCTCTACAGGCTGGATGTGGAGGTGCAGCTTTAATTCCAGTAGCCATGAGCCTGCAGGAGGAAGTTAGTAATCCTGAGCCAGAGACACAATTCAGAGAAAGGAGGAAGAAGAGAAGGAAGATGAGGAGAAAAAGAAGAAAGAGAGGGAAGAGGAGGAGCAGGAAGAGGAAAGGAAAAGAAGAGAAGGGGAAAGAGTGGACAGGTTAGGAAGGGGAGGAGGAAGAGAAGGAGCAGGAGAAAGAGGAGGAGGAAGAGTGTTCTTTTTTAAACATGAATGGGGATAGATAATGTGGTTTTGACATCATCTCTTGGCTGTGAAAAAACTGTGAACACTGTCTCTATGTTGCTGAGAGTCCTACAGAGAGCAAAGTAGAGAATTCTGTTTAATAGTAAAGTTGAAGCCTCTGCTAAAAGGAAGCTGACAAGCTCATTATTGCAGCTTGTATTCTTCTGAGACTTAGCGTGCCACACAAGTAGAACCCTGTTTGTATCACAAGTGTACTTTAAGCAGATACCTCTTGGATAGACAGCTGTAAAGCAAAGCAAGTGGAGGGAAAAGCAAGGGAGAAAATTACAAATTGTTCTACATAAGTTTCTAAAAGATAGGTCAAAATGATCAAAATGTTTACATTACTGAGAATGTGAAATCTAAAGATTATAAAAAGTGACTCTGATATTTAACAAAAACTATAATAGCGGGGGGCAGAGGCACACAACCTCAACCCCAGCAAGGGAGGCAGAGGCAGGTAGATCTCTATAAGTTTGAGGCCAGTCTTGTATACATAATGAGTTCTAGAACAGCCAGAGATACATAGTGAGACATGGTTTCAAACAACAACAACAAACAGGTAGACAACCAAACAAAACCCTGTCATAATTCTTTATGAAAAATATAGAGCCTGCATATAAAATAGATGACTAAAAATGTGGGTTACATTACAAACAACACAGACAGTGTGTGAGTCTAACAGCATGGATTGCAGCTCATAAAAAGTATTAAAAAAAAGAGAGAGAGAGAACCAGCCAGTGGTGGCACACACCTTTAATCCCAGCACTTGGGAGTCAGAGCCAGGCAGATTTCTGAGTTCGAGGATAGTCTGGTCTACAGAATGAGTTCCAGGACAGCCAGAGCTATACAGAGAAACCCTGTCTTGAAAAACCAAAGAGAGAGAGAGAGAGAGAGAGAGAGAGAGAGAGAGAGAGAGAGAGAAGGAGAGAAGGAGAGAAGGTCGAGGGAGGGTGGAACAGAGGAGAAAAAGAAAACAAGCAGGTAACAAAAGAAAAAAGAGAACTGACTCTTTTTTTGAACTTGTCTTAGCTTAGAGGCATCTATGCCTCACATTTTAAGTATCAAGATGATTAATTACATCACTTAAAGATTGATTGAGTGTCTAATTAATCAGTTAATTACTTGACCTAACCATCCATTCAGACAAAATAATCATGGTGACAGTTCTGTCTAGACATTGCCTGATTTCTTCAAGGTCAGAGCCAGGAAGAGTCTCAAGTAAATTGCTAGTGCACAAGGTTCAGAGTTCAGTACCCCAGATAAGGGAATCAGTAGGACTTTTCTCAGCTGCTACTTTTCTTGTTCAGCTTGACTCTTTTACTTAAGATTTACTGCAGTTTTAAATGATGTGAAGGGTAGGTTGTGTGGTATGTACATTTGTTAGTATAGATGCCCATGGAAGCTGGAGGAGGGAATCTGATTCCTTGACATTTCCTTGGCAAATGTTGTAGGCATTTGTAGCTGCCTGACAGGGATCTGGGAGCCAAACTCCAGTCTTCTGAAAGAGAAAATAATAAGCACTCTTAGCTGCTGAACCATCTTCCTAACCCTTAAAGCATCTTGGGATCACAGGGTTGGGTGGAATTTGCCACCTGGGAAGAGGACTTTTTCATCCCCAATAATCCTCTTGTAGGAGCTGATGTCGTATAGAGTTAAATAGATACACATGTGCTCAACCATGGAAATTTCTCCTGAGGACATGAGGAAAACATAAGAGTCTGTCTTCAAACCAGAACATCTGGAAACTTGCCTATGGAAAAGTAATAGATTTTACTATCCACTGTAGCCTGTGTCTGCTCTATGCATACTTTTCAAATTAGGATGGCTTATGGATCTAGGAAGCCTTGACTTCCATTGTCTTCTTTTGATGCTGGAACCTAACTAATAATGAGAGCAAGTATATGTTACATGTATGCAACTCTCCTAGTAAGAAGCAAATATAGTGAAATAATCTCAATTTTTTCAATATGCAAAGCCTATCACTAAAGACCTTCATACATAGCCATCTACCCCTTACTCAGGAAGACATTTCTCTGAATAGGTATTCTAACAATTAAATTCTAGGTAAAATTAATAACTCAGGTTAGTCAAAACAATACTTATGCCTGTGTCAATATATTTAAAATTTTGTATTTATCTTTCTTTCCATCTTTCCACAACTCACCTACTAAGTGTATGTTTTATATACTACATTTAAAAATTTTAATGATTTTAATTTCTTTATCTTGCCCTTTGCCACAAACTAAGGTGTATAGCTTGTTTAAATGATAGTGTAAGAGTGAAATACTGGTATACCCATCGATTTAAAAAAAATTTAGGGTTTTGCTGTTAGCTATGCTATTAGTATAAACATTTAGTGCTGTTTGAGTATAGCATCAAGGAATAATTGATGCTATAATTTACAAAAAAAATTGTCATGCAGTGATGATTTTTGTGAGATGCCTATTAAAACAAATAAAAAAGGCAATCCTATTTTAACAATGAATTAGATCAAATTTTCATACAGCTGGGTTTGATTTTCCTAAAGATTTAGCTGCCAGTGTCAGTAAGGAGAATAGTTTTCATAGGTTGATTTGATTGGATGTGTTTGTTTCATCCATTATGGTATCAATGTAAAGTTGATCTAAAAATAAAAAGTGATTTTTAAGGAAATGAATAGATGGCTTAATTAGAAAGGAATGATATTGTCTCAGGAACCCCCAAACCAAGTTCTCAGCACAACGGAGATTTATTTGTCTCAGAAGGACAAAGCGTAAGAAAAAAAAAAAGAGACAAAGACAGGAGATAAAGAACAAGGGAGTAGGGGGAAAGAACAGGGAGCCAGGGAAGGGGTGTTTTTCCCAGGCAAGAGAGGGACAAAGAACGCCTCTGATAGAGAGTAGACTGCAGTTGCATATAGGAAAATGCCAGTTTATAAACAAGAGGGAAAACCCTGTGTTGCAATGAGGTGTTTAATTTCAATTGGGCATGTTAGGTGAGCCAAAGGAGGCTGTTGATTGCTGGACTTTAATACTTTGATTGCTGAACCTTGTTAATCAGCCTTAGGAGGAGGAAATGGCCAAATAAGGGAATAGACTTTGGGGAGTAAGTTTAGGAACATAATCTAATGTTTTTTAGTGGAGGGAACAGGAGAGAAGGACAAGGCCTGCTAGAGTCATGTCTGCCATGCTCAGGCTAGTTAGAGTCCTTTCATTGTTATGAGTACTCAATCTTCTTGCAGAGGATTAGTTGAATTCTTAGCACCCACATTGGGGGACTTGTGAACTACTGATTAACACCAGCTTTGGAGAGCAAATGCCCTCTGCTAGTCACTACAGCCGCCTGTACATGAGTGTGCAAACATACATAGACAGACATATCTTCAAATAAATAAATCTTTAAGAAGTGGTCTCCAGCTCTAGGGGAGGCAAAGGAGTATACTGTACAAAATTAGAAAGACAGAGACAAAAGAATCTTGAGGTGAAGGCCAGCCAAAATGACAAGTATTTCTCTTACTAGATTTCAAGAGAGTTGATAGCATTTCTCCCTCAACTATCCAAATTCAACTCCTTTAGGTCATGTAGCAGAATTCCTGATTTCAAATATTTTAAGAATTTTAAATAAATTTTGGTTTTTTAATGTCTTTTACTTTTCTTTTCTTTTTTTCTTTTTCTTTTTTTTTTTTTTTTTTCTTTTTTTTTTTTTTTTTTTTTTTTGGTTAGGTCTGATGGTTTATCTATGCTTGGCCCAGGGAATAGCACTACTAGGAAGTGTGGTCTTGTTGGAGTAGGTGTGGCCTTGTTAGAGTAGGTGTTTCATTATGGTTCTGAGCTTTAATACCCTCATCCTCGTGGCCTGGAAGCCAGCCTTCTCCTAAGGTGCATTTGTAGCAAGAGGTGGAACTTTCAGCTCCTCCAGCCACATGCCTGCCTAGATTCTGCCATGTTCCATTCTTGATGATACTGGACTGAACCTCTGAACCTGCAAGCCAGCCCCAATTAAATGTTGTCCTTTAAGAGTTGCCTTGGTCATGGTGTCTATTCACAGCAGTAAAACCTTAACTAAGACATGAGGTATTTCCCTTTTAGTAAAAATTGTCCCATTTACTACCACAAAATTGTTTAAAATGTCATGTAATTTGTAGGGTCTACCATGATGTTTCCTTTCATACTGGCACTAGTATGGACATCTGTGCCTTTAGGGAGTCTCTTCACTGCTTACAGCTTTAGTTCCCTGAGTTGTTTCCATGTCTGAAACGCACTAGCTTTTGGTTTTCTTTATTCATCCATTTTCTCATTTGTGAGTGTGTTTAATCTTTTGACTTCTAAGCCTTTTGCCCCTTCTATGAGTTTAATACTGTCATGTTTTCTAATTACATTTTTTAAAAGATTAATTTGTTTTATGTATATGAGTACACAGCTGCTGCCTTCAGATACACCATGACTGCTGCTTTGGATCCCATTACAGATGGTTGTGAGCCACTGTATGGTTGCTGAAAATTGTACTCAGAACCTCTGCATGAGCAGTCAGTGCTCTGAACCGCTGAGCCATTTGAGAATTTCACAGAATATACCCTGGTCCCCTTATTTCCCACTCCTCTCAGGCCTGACTTCTTACTTTTGCACCTGACCAATACAACGGAAGCTAAAACAAAACAAAACAAAACAAATAAAAAACAAACCCATTTTGCTGTATCCATATTGTCACTGGAGCATAGTCAAACTCCCAGTGGCCACTCTATTAAGGAACTCTAAATCCTTATCTACACTAACTCCAGCCAGTAGGCTTCTGCTGTGGGGAGCCACATTTCAATACACTTATCACAACTTTTAAGAGTTTTCTTTAATGGCTTCCTGACTAAGCCATGACATTTTTGGGGGGTGGGAGTAAGAGTTTTCACAGAAGCCTTCCTCATCTCTGTTTCTCCATTGTGAATGGAGCAGGACAGGATCATGAACCCAGACATGTCAGCCCATATCCCCCCCCCACCACACTCATCCTCCCTCCCCCACAGAAACATGGAGCACAAACATCAACACGGCATCAAGTGGAAGTCTAGACCATGCATATCAGAATGGCCTCTGGTGGTAGTGCAAGCCTCGGGTTTAGACATAGTTCACCCTCTGTAGCATAATCACCACTCTATTCCTCTATTCATCCCACCCTTCCACCAAAAATTTGTTTGTCACAGTAGCATTAGAAACTAGCATGTCACTTAATATTTTTTTCCCATACAGCTTTTCATGCAAATATTTGTTGCCATGAGTCATTGGTCTGGCTCAAGAACTCCGGCCTCTGAAACACCATAAATGCTGGACCATTGCTGAGATTTCTTTCAACACAGTCATGCTTCAGGTTTACTCTTTGTTGATAATGATGTGCTCTCTGATCTAGTTCTGTAGCACCAGCTTCTGCTTGTGGTCTGGTAGCTTTTAGATGGAATGGATGTTGGGCTTGATCAAAAGGAAGCACTGAATCTGGGCCCAGGTGGCAGCTGAGTTTGTCATAGCAGGCTTTTTCTGGCCTGCAAACCTGAGCCTGTTTTCTACTTTATTAAAATACATGTTTAGATTACTGATTTTGAACCTTCTGTGCAAATTTAAAAATTGTAAAATGTAAATTATCTATTGTGAACTATTTGAATGCATTTTAATTTTAAATCCAGTAAAATTTCATTAGATTGCTTGAAAAGTATTTTTTCTTTGTTTATTTCCTGGTTCATAGGTTGTTGGTAAGTTTAATTCATTTTCAAATTTTCTATTGGCAAATGTTACTTTTAGGTTCGTTTTCTTGTGGGGAGGAAATATACTCTCTATGGTTTCTGTAAATTTGCAGTCTTATGAAATGGATGTCATACAATTTGATGACTATCCCAAATGTTCTTTAAAAGAATAAAGACTAAGAAATTTTTGGTAGAATTGTCTACACTTGTGGATTCTTTAAGTTTTCTTTGTTCGATTTATTTCTTTCAAATTCTTATGAGTTTTCTTTTCTTTTTTTTTTT
>JADRCD010144455.1:4114-25777 GCA_019843815.1 Montemys delectorum
CCAACTGTTTCAATGAACAATGGTTTTGCTTGGAGGGTGGCACAGACATTAGGTGTTGATAAGAATCTGGTTCATTAGCTGTGATAATTTGGCAAAGCATTCATCTCAGAGAAAGAGTAACTTGTAAAGTCCTCTTCTTCAAACTTGATAAAAGAGCTACAAATGTCAAGCAAAGCATTCAGTCTCACTCTTTGTTGTTCTCTTTCCTAAAAGCCACCTCCCAATTTAATTGTCTATGTCTTCCTTGGGTATATAAATACTTTTGAAATATGTAAGCTGTTCTGAAAACCATAGTATAGAATAAAAATATGAAATAAACAATAATACTAATAGAAAGGCTGAGATAGGAGAAGCAAGATTTCAAGACACTTATGTTGTACACAGCAAGACACTGTTACAAACAAGCTGAGAGTATATATAGAATGTACAATATTGGACCTATTTCTCCAATTATCAAATTAGAGAGACCATTGGATGACAATCAACAAATTCCTAATTCCTCATATTTTTGGATTTCAATAGCTTAGGATATGTTGGTAATATTAATTTTCATATTAAGATATTAAGAAAAAGTAATAGTCACTTCCTGTTGTTTTTGTTGTAAGAGGTAGAATTAGATTTGTGTGGATTTGTTGAAAGACTACTTTCTTGCTTCTTCTGGGGTGTAGTTTTGCTCCTTATGTTGATGTTTTCCATCTATTATGTTTTATAGGACTGCATTTGTGGAAAGATATTGTGTAAATTTTATTGTGTTATAGAATATCTTCTTTTCTCCATCTATGGTAATTGAGAGTTTTGCTGGATATAGTAGTCTGGGCTGGCATTTATGTTCTCTTAGGGTCTGTATGACATCTGCCCAGGATCTTCTAGCTTTCATAGTTTCCGGTGAGAAGTCTGGCATAATTCTGATAGGCCTGCCGTTATATGTTACGTGCCTTTTTTCTCTTACTGCTTTTAAAATTTTTCTTTGTTTAGTGCACTTGGTGTTTTTATTGTTATGTGATTGGAGGAATTTCTTTTCTGATCCAGTCTATTTGGAGTTCTGCAGTCTTCTTGTATGTTCATGGGCATCTCTTTCTTTAGGTTAGGGAAGTTTTTCTCTATAATTTTGTTGAAGATATTTATTGGCCCATTACATTGGGAGTCTTCATTCTTTTCTATACCTATTATCCTTAGATTTGGTCTTCTAATTGTGTCCTGGATTTCCTGGATGTTTTAGGTTAGTAGTTTTTGGCTTTTCACTTTTCCTTGACTGTTGTGCTAATGTTTTCTATGATGTCTTCTGCCCCTGAGATTCTCTCTTCTATCTCTTTTATTCTATGACTCGTGATTTCTTTTCTAGGTTTTGTATCTCCTGGGTTGTCTCTCTTTCTGATTTCTTTATTGTTTCTACTTTCATTTTTAGATTCTGGATGGTTTTGCTCATTTCCTTCACCTGTTTGATTGTGTTTTCCTGTAGTTCCTTAAGGGATTTTTGTGTTTCCTCTTTAAGAGCTTCTAGCTCTTTACCTGTGTTCTCCTGTATTTCTTTGAGAGTGCTATTTGTGTCTTTCTTAAGGTCCTGTATCATCATCAAGAGAAGTGATTTTAGATCTGAATCTTTCTTTTCTAGTATGATGGTGTGTCCAAGACTTGCTATGGTGGGAGAATTGGGTTCTGATGATGTCAGGTAACCTTGGTTTGTGTTGTTTATTTTCTTATGCTTGCCCCCCACCATCTGGTTATTTCTATTGATACCTGCCTTTGCTAAATCTGACTGGAGCCTGTCCTTCCTGTGATCCTGGTTGTTTCAGAACTCCTCAGAGTCAAGTTGTCTCTGTGATCCTGTGGTTCTTGGATCCTGTGACCCTGGGCTTGTTAGACCCTGGAAGTGCAGCAGCTTCCTCTGGGTGTTGTGGGACTGGCTGTGGAGCCTGGACCCAAGGTCTGCTCAGGACACCAGTCCAGAGAGACTGGAAGGAACCCGAGCCACTCTGCTGGTAGAGCTCCTGTGTGCCTGGTCCTGCTGGTCCCAGTTACTCCCAGTGTTGGGTCAAATGTTGGGTCCTCCTTACTTCTGATCCTGAGAGTGTCAGAGCGCCTGGGAGTGGAGCTTCCTCTGGGTGTTGTGGGACTGGCTGCAGAGCTGGTGCCCAGGGTCTGTGCAGGAAACCAGCCCAGTGAGACCAGAAGAAAGCAGACCCACTCTGCTGGTGAAGTTCCTGTGTGCCTGGTCCCGCTGGTCTCAGTTACTCCTGGTGGGTGTTGGGACAGATGCTGTGTCTTCCTCATCCTGAGTATGTCCAAGTACCTGGGAGTGGAGCTTCTTCTGGATGTTGTGGGAAGGACTGCAGAGCTTGCACCCAAGGTCTGCTTAGGACACCAGCCCAGAGAGACTGGAAAGAAGAGTTCTATTAAAGATTATAAGCTATAAAACTATAAGATTATAAGATTATAATAATCTTATAATAGGGATATATAATTATAAATTATAGCTATAAAATGCCTTGTTTAATAGTAAATTTACTATTATATCTCCATATATCTAATTTCTTATAATATTACTCTGTCCCCCTTTTCCCTTTTCAACCCATTCCCTTTACCTAAGAAAGAAACAATAGAGAAGAAAAGAAAGATAGAAATCCCCAAGTCTAAGGTCTCTATTTACTTTCCTCCCTGTCCAAAATTATGACCAAGTTATCCCTTAAATTGGCAGCCTATCTATAATTTATAAAATAACCATAACCAGACACCCAAACCCATAGCTTCTTCCTGTTGAAAATATTTAAGGGGTATGGTGGGGTAGGAAAATTAGAAAAATTGGTTAGACTTAAGAAATATACCTTGTAGCATTTATTATCCACTCTCTGTATGCTTTGAAAGTTCAGGATTTAATTGAAGTTCTGACTGGATCAGTCTGAAAAAGGTTGGATGAACTGAGGTTGTTGTGAATCAGCAGCTATCTCTGAAATTGTTCTGGGGAAAATTCTGAAAACCACATCCAATGAGACAAGGAGCTGAGACAGTATATCACCTCAGCATCTGTAAGGATCAATCTTCTCAGAGCTGTATGTATCTTGGTGTTTTATTCTGTAATATATGAGTCATATAACAAAATTTTTAGTTATATAAAGATATTTGCATAGATTGTGGAAGGCACACAGATCAGTTAAGGATGAAATTTTGCTCCTTGTTTGAGCAGGTAAAGGACAACTGTCTTTTTTATGAGTTAGTTTCTTCAATAATAAATTGTAATAAATCTTCATTTATGCTATATGAAAGATGGCATGATGAATTTTAAGGATTCTGTAACCAACAAGATCCATTTTTGGATAATTTTAGCTGGAGTTTTGGCTAGAGACATTTTTATTTCTAATCCAGTTTCAGGGTTGTTCCCATGTGGAGAGATCAACAATTTTTGTTACCTGTTCTGTTTGATCTTCTTGAATTTTCCTTTCTTATCTGTAGGCAAGATCTTCAAGGGATCTTCCACTATTATATCTGATCCATATTATTTTGGAAGGGTTCCAAAGCTTTTTCTCCTTTTTTGTTGACATAAATACAGAGCATCTGTCCAAAATTAGCATTCCTTTGTCTGGTAATCCAATTTGATTGGTTCAATTTTCTAGCCCTCCTTTCATAGAGCCTACTCTACTCCAACCTCTCTCCCAGAGGATTAGTAATGTCATTAATACCACCAAACTTATAATCACCCTCATTTTGATAATTAGAACAATCAAAGCAATTAAAACAATTTTAAACAGTTATTATTATCTCTTGATATAGGGTTTTTTTTTTTCCTATCTTCTTGCCTTTATTCCTACATTTGAGATCAAAGGCCTGGATTCTTTAATGCTTCCCTTTTAAGGAAATTAATGTCTGTGTATATATAATTATATCCCTTTTCTCTTTATATAATTTAACAATTACCACTATTTCTCCTTTCTATCCTAAATACAATGTAATTTCCCTTTATTCCTCCATTCTATGGAAATTAGCATCTGTTTAACACCATTTAAAAGTTTTATCACTTAGAAACATTTAAAAAAATTGCCACTATTTCTCCCTTCTATCTATAAAAGAATATCATTTTTCTTTATTTCACTTTCTGTGGATATTAATATCTCTTTATTTTTATCTGTTGAGATAGGGTTTCTTCCTATCTCCATGCCTTTGTTCCTATATTTGAGATCAAAGCCCTGGATTTCTTTCATTCTTCTTTTCTAAGAAGATAAGTTTCTGTGGATATATTTATATCTTCTTTCTTTTTACATTACATAGATTAATATCCTTTCCTATATACTTAACTTTAATTAAATTCTCTTTTATATTTCTTTACAAGGCTATTATTAGGCTGATTTGTATATGAATGTCATTCTAAGCTATTCCAGATTCCCCGTTCTAAGAATCTGGTTGCTTCCAAAGCACTGAATTCTTAAATTTCTATAAAGCTTTACATAATTTTCCTTTATTTCTCCCTTCTATGGAGATTAGTGTCTGTGGACATATAATTATATGCCTTTTCTCTTTATATAGTTTTGATTAACATCATTTTCTCTATATATAAAACTTCAACTAAATTCCTTTCTATTTTTACGTATGAGCCAATTTTCAAGCTGATTTATGAGTGAATGTTATGTTAAACTGTCCCAGAATTCTGAGTTTTAAGAATTTTGTTGCTTATGAAGTAACCATCCAAATTTTCCATCATTCCTCCATTCCCATCTTGTTCAAATTCTCTGTGGCCTGCCTTATCTCAGCAGCACAAGCCTGTTCTCTGCTGCTTGCCTTCTCCCAGCAAGAGCATCAACATCAGAGGCTTAAGCTCCCCCAGCATCCCAGTAACTGAGAGCATCTGGCTGAATCACTAGCCTACCTCCCATGTCCCTGGATCAGCCTGGGTATGCCCTGGCCTTAAGCTACAAACCCCAGAATTGTGTATGTGAAACTAGCACAAACTTCTCTCCTACCTCTGAATCTACATTGCTGAGAAACCAATTCTCCCCACCTCTTAATTTTAAAGAGAAGGCATTTTTATTCCATTTGGAATACATTCTAATTAATTTTTAGGAGTAAGTTCATGTCCCACATTGCATGCCATCTATTGAATTAAATATTTAATTAATAAATCCCAGTGGTGTTTTCCCTCCTCAATGCTTAACGTTCCCAAATGAAAGACACTCATGCAGATTTTACATTTTGATATGCCTTAAATGTTCAATAGCTGGGCCCCTTCCTAACCTCCACACATTCAAACCACCTTCCACCAATAACCCTGAGTTATCACTTATTAAATTCTATATTCTATCTTTGCTGCCCTGGACCCAATTGGTCAGTTCTTTGGGCCACACTCTCCCTGCTCTTTCCAATGGTGGCTATATCTCTCTGTCCTCTACTCTTATCAGGAATGGTGTCTCCTCTCCTCCATACTCCCTCTGCATGGCTGATCTTATCTTTCTTCTCCCTTCCCCTAGAGACCAAGCCTGGGAATCCTGAAACCTTCCTTTGACTGCCCTACCCAACCATTGGCTGCCAGCATCTTTATATACCAATTAGAAGCCACTGGGGATAGGGTCCCTCACTGTGGACTCTCTCATGCAAACAATTTTGGAGACCCAAATTTGCATAAGAATACAAGTAGCATTAGGCCAAACCCACTACATTATGACCATTCCCCTTGATAGGTTAAGCATGGGTCGTGGTGGTTCAGTGCTGTACTCTGGGTCTCTCTCTCTCTCTCTCTCTCTCTCTCTCTCTCTCTCTCTCTCTCTCCCTCTCTCTCTCTCTCTCTTTGCAGCTAAGGCCTGGGGTTATCAGCTACTGGGGCCTGGAGCTTTCTCTCTCTCTCTGCTGAGGCTTGTGTCAGTGTATGTTAATCAAAAAAGTAGCAATGTATAAATGAGATATTTTATTATAGGAAAGAAAAAATAGGCCAGTCAAGTAGAGAGAAGGAATTGAGAAAAAGTAGAGAAGAGAAGGAGAGAGAGAGAGAGAGAGAGAGAGAGAGAGAGAGAGAGAGAGAGAGAAAGAGAAAGAGAAAGGAGAAGAAAGGAAGCAGGAGAGCAAGAAGGCAAGAGAAGAGAACAAAGAGTAGGAAAAAGAGGAAGAAGGAAAGAGAGAAGGCAAAAAGCAAGAGAGAGGAGGAAGAAGGCAAGACAACAAGAGGAAGAGGAAGAACAAGAGGAAGCAAGATAGGACACAAAGAGCAAGAGAGAGCAAGAGAGAGGGGAGAGGGCAATCAGCCTCTTATACTATATAAGGCATGGCTATCTGTCTTTGGGGTGAGGTATGCCTGGCTGTGGCCAGATGATTGGGGGTAGGATCCAAATAGAATGCTGGGACCTTGGGGAATTGTCTGCCTGACAGAGCACACATCTCCTGTGGGGGCAGCTATGAGATGTTGTGACTGAAATAGGAGCCAAAGACTCGGGAGTTATAGCTAAACTCCTTCTTCCTCCTGCAGGCAGAAACTACCCACTAGGGCTCCAGAGTTCAAGGCCTATTACTCAACTGAGCCTAAGTTGCCTTAACAGACCACTCTCCTACAACTCCCCCTTTTTGTTTGTAAGAAAGAGGTGTCATCAAAATAACTATCTACTATGTTTGAGGGTAAAAATATCAGCTTTGAACACCAATTAATTAATTCTAGCTAGACATTATGTTTTCCTTACTATCACATAACTTCCCCTACATTCAGTAGCCATTCAGCTTTGGCAAGAGAGTTCATCTGTAGTTGAAAGGTTCCAAGTCTGTTGTCTGTCCTCTGTGGAGTTCAGCAAGTGTCTAGGGAGCTTGCAGTCAGGTGAGGTATCTGAAGGAAGGCTGCTCTGTTGTCTACAGGTCCCAGGAGATTGCATTGTCTCTGGTGGATCTGTAGCTGCAGGCACTGTCTCCTTTTATGAGGGAAAACCTGTAGAATAATTATGACAAAAGAGCAAGACCCTAGCAGAAGAATGTCTGCAATGGTTTGTTTGGGACCACAGCATGGATAGAAAGTAGGGATTTGTGATGAATTTGGTCCTGGAAGGAATATTTAAAGTCTGCTTCAGGTGGCTAAGGGAGAAAAATCGTGTCTCTTGGATAGGCAGTAACAGTTTTTCTGTAAAAGGAAACTGATTGTTAATTAAGGATTGAATGATGGTAGTCAGCATAGTTGATTTGATCTGGGAATGTAGATTAGGTGACTTAAGAACTCTTAAGCAAGTTGAAAACATTTTTGGACATACATTGCTGCTGTTAGGGAGAAAAATAAACATTTAAATGGAGAAGCAAGAAAATTTTGGGTTGAAAAGCAAAATTTAGGTATTCCTATAGGTAGTGCAAGCAAGCAAAACCTCTGATCCAGCAGTTTTGGCTGGCTTAGAGGGGTGGTGTGTGTGTCCAGCAGGCAAGCTCTGTGTTTTTTTTTTTTTTTTGAATACAGGAGGTGAAATTTAACCTTGAAGAAAAATTTAAAGCATAGAGGGTTGAGTGAAAGGCTTTTTAGCTGAAGCTGCAGCCTATTAGCCAGTGTCAGTATGCAGCAAATTAGCTGGCAGGTAGAAGCAGAGCTCAAAAGCAGCACTGTGGGCTAGGGGAGGGGCAGAGAACAGATGCTTGCACCATTTTGGATAGACAAAAAGCAGAGATATGGCAAAGGAGTCTGTGCAGTAGGAAAGTGTGTTTCCAAAGGAGGGAGGGGGAAGAGAGGGCGGAATGCCTGGTTTTTAAACTAGGTCTCTCACAGTTTAGTTCCAACGTGTTCTAACTGGTTCTGCCTCCAGACGAAGCACTGGGAGGCCTTGCAAGGGTAGTCCTGAAGTGATCATTCTTGTGGTGTGGATATGGGAGAGATGGTTCACTTACTAACTTGGCTATACTCAGACTTATATCTAGAGCTTTGAGTTGGTCCATTCACCCAAACCTGGCTAATCTGTGAACTTATTGACATGTGATAGACCAGTGCTGCAGATTCAAAGCTAAAGGTTCTCCATGACCCAGGCCAACAACAGGATGGCCAAAAGTAGTCTCAGTGAGGATTCCGTATCAACGTTATAACAGAAGCCACAGGCCTTAACCAGTGGCTCATTGCACTGAATATTTGCAAGTGAAGATATGTGAACAAAAGAATATACTGTGGGTCCATACCATGCATATCTTTTTGGGTCTGGGTTACCTTACTCAGGATGATATTTTCTACTTCCATCTATTTGCCTGCAAAATTCACTACTTCCTCATTTTTAATAGCTGAGTAGTATTCCATTGTGTAAATGAATCATATTTTCTGTATCCACTCTTCTGTTGAGGGACATCTGGGTTAGTTGCAGCTTCTGGCTATTATAAATAAGACTGCTATGAACAAAACAAGTGGTGCTGATCTAACTGGTGCTCTGCATGTAGAAGAGTGGAGATTGATTCATTTTTATCTCCTTGTACAAAGCTCAAGTGCAAGTGGCTAAAGGGCCCCCACATAAAACCAGATAGGCTGAATCTAATAGAAGAGAAAATGGGAAAGAGCCTCAAATATATCATCAGCCAGGGGAAAATTTCCTGAAAAGAACACCAATAGTTCAGGCTCTAAGATAAACAATTGACAAATGAGACCTCATAAAACTGAAAAGCTTCTGTAAGGCAAAGGATACTGTGAATAGGACAAAAGAGCAACCTACAGATTTGGAAAACATCTTTACCAGCCCTACATCTGATAGAAGACTAATATACAAAACATACAAAAAACCCCAAGAAGTTAGACTACAGAAAACCAAATAACCCAATTAAAAATATGGTACAACACTAAACAAAAAATTCTCAACTGAGGAATCTTCAATGTCTGAAAAAACACCTAAGGAAATATTCAACTTCCTTGGTTATCAGGGAAAGGAAAATCCAAATGGTGCTAAGATTCCACCTTATACCATCAAAATGGCTATGATAAAAAAATTAGGCAGCAGTAGATGTTGGAGAGGATGTGGAGTAAGAGGAATATTTCTCCATTGCTGATTGGATTGCTAGATGATGTAACCACTTTGGAAATCAATCTGGTGGTTCCTCAGAAAATTGGAAATAGCTCTACCTGAGGACTCAAGTATATCACTCGTGGGGCTATAACAAAAAGATGCTCTAACACATGACAAAGACATACCTTCCACTATGTTTATGGCTCATCTTTTCCCCATTTCTTCAAACTTGTCTCAGGCATGTAAAGCTGCCATTCAACACAATGCCAGTGTTTCTTCATTATAAACATTTACATCTCCTCCTCAGCATATTGACTGTTGCCCAGCAACTGGTTTAGAAAAATTGATACCTCTGGGTCTATTTCTCTGTGATAATTACCTATCCTCTTCTATCCACCATGAAAGCCATTGCATCTATGGCTCAGGTTCTAATATTGCTCCTATAATATTTTCTGGTCTTGGGAACTTATCCAATTTTTGTTCACCCAAGAAAACAAGGTTTTTTTGTTTTTTAGGAATGATGATTACATTTAAAAATTAATAACATTTCCTCAAAATTTCTTAAATTCACCATATCCATAGGGTGACATTCATATTTCTCATAATTTGTGGGTGCTTTGCATCTAGTGGACTTTGTTGTATATTAACTGGATTAGCTAAAGTATTTTTCTAACAACCTTTGCTTGGCTTTATCTTTATCTGTTAATAGCTTAAATTCTTCCTTTAAGGTATATGTCAACCAATGATCCCTCTCCTGTCCTTGTATCTCTGCCATTCTACTACTTTGTTCATTTTGACTTGTACAATTCTGTAACCTTTTCCAGTGCTTGTCTCCATATTTCAACCTTTCTCTTTTTCCGTTTTTCAGATATCTGAGTATTCTCCTTGTTCTGCAATCTTGCTTCCAATGTTTTAACACTATTCTTACTCTGCTTTATAAATTTTTTTAATCCTTTTCCTAAGGCTTGTGGTTTTTCCTCATATATCTCCTTTTATTGTTTATCTAATGTCCTTTCCTGTGAGAAGGTAAAATATGTAATTACTAAGATTAGGATAATAAATATCAGAAAAATAATAATTGGTAATGTTTCAATTACATTTGAATTAATTATCTCTTTGTTTCTACCTTTAAACCATTAAAATTGTATTATATAGAGCTATAAAGATTTGTATTACAGGGTCTTACATGTTTATATACCATATACTCTTAAATTTATCAAGTTTAGATTTTTTCTAAAATATCTATGAAATTTATATTCATTTTTTCCAATTTTAAGCATAAATAGGTAAATTTTCCTTATCTGAAGCTTTTTTGTATTTGGACAATTTCTTGTGTTTTGTGTGAATCCTAGTTTTCTCTGGTTTTCTGACATTGTATAATGTAGTTCTCCATTATGTGGAAAAGAACCATAGCTGCTTCTCTAAGGTAGGCTGTTGCTTTTGGGTCAGAGCTGTCCTCTGTCTAATACATGCTGGATCAGCATTCACCCAGATATAGGGAACAGACTATAGCCTGCCCAGATTGGTAGAATAAGAACATAGACCAATGTTTGGGCCTCAACAGCAGCTTGGTGTGTTGCAAGCACCAGGGGCTTGACTTCCCCCATGGCTCACATAGCAGGAGCAAGAGAAGGGACGTGAAGGGTTAAAAAAAGGCCTGCCCTAGGGGTTGGCCAAGCCCTGTCTGCCAGGACCAAGCAGGAGATGCACAGATGAGGTCAGAGTAGCAGATAGCTTATCATGTTGAATATTCTGTTAAGAGTTTCTTGGCCAATTGAGATTTCTCTGTAGCAAATTCCATTTAGATTTTAATAGCTTGGGTGTTCTAATAGTGGGATAGAGTGTTCTCTCTGATTTTTTGCCTGATTGTGGAACTCTTCTCTTCCAATTGGATTGCCTAGTCAAGACCTGATGTGATGGGGTGTTCCTGGACTTATTGTAGGCTTCTTTCTTACTTTTCTTTAAAATTACTTGTTTTATTTGTTTACATTTCAAATGTTATCCCCTTTCCTAGTCTCTGCTCCAAAAAGCCCCCACCCCATAACACTCCCTTTTACCTCTGAGAGGGTTCTCCCCCATCTATCTATGTAGTCCTGCTTCATCCCTCTAGCCTCCTCCTTCTCTGAGGCATCAAACCTCCACAAGACCAAGTGTCTCTTCTCATACTTATTAGATGCTAGATGATGGAGTCTTCTACTACGTATGTAGCAAGATCCATGGACAAGCCCATGTATACTCTTTGGTTAGTGGTTTAGTGCCTGGGATCTCTGAGGGGTACCGATTAGTTGATACTGTTGTTCTTCCTATGGGATTTCAATCCTCTTCAGCTCCTTCAGCCCTTTCCTTAACTTTTCCATTGGGGTCCCCAGGCTCAGTCCAACGATTGGCTGTGAGTACCTGTTTCTTTCTTAGTAAGGTGCTGGCAGAGCCACCCAGAAGACAGTTCTGCCAAGCTGCTGTCTGTAAACATATCTTGGCATCAGCAATAGTGTCAAGGTTTGACGTCTGTGAATGGAATGAATTGCACACTGTGGCTGTCTCTGACTAGCCTTTTCTTCAGCTTTTGCTCCATTTTTGTCCCTGCAGTTTCTTTAGACAGGGATAAAATTTCTACTTGGGTGGTTGATATTATCCCTCCAGTAAGGGACATGTCTATTTACATGTCTCTTCAGGTTCTATCTCCCTGCTGTTAGGTATTTTAGCAATGTCATCTCCATCTGGTCCTGGAAGTATCTTGCACCCCTGGCCTCTGAGACTTTCTATTCATTCTCCAAGCTCTGACACACACTATTATTTGTTTATTTTTGTTTTGTTTTGTTTTATATATTTTTTGATATATTCAAAGTTAATGTATTTTTAAAGTTTTTTTGGGTTTTTGTTTTTATTAGAGATTTTGTTTACTTATATCTCATATGATATCTTGTTTCCCCTCTGGGAAAAAAACTATTTCCCCCTCCCTCTACTCACCAACCTACCCTCTCCCACTTCCTGGCCATGGTATTGCCCTACACTGGGGCATCGAACCTTCACAGGATCAAGGGCCTCTCCTCCCATTGATGACCAACTAGGCCATCCTCTGCTACATATGCAACTGCCACATGAGTCCCACCATGTGCATTCTTTGGTTGGTGGTTTACTCCATGGGAGCTCTGAGGGAAATAGCTAGTTCATCTTAATGTGTATGGCAGTGATCTGTTCAGGCAACCTAGGCCCAGCTGAGTGATAGGCCTAGAACTCTGGAGCACCCAGTGGGCAATTTCTGTTCACAAGGGATGGTAGGAGTTTGGCTGTAACTTCTGGGATCTTGGCTCAGGTTTCAGTCATAACCCCTCACAGCTGCCCCTCGAAGGAGATGTGTGCTCTATCAAGTAGGTAATGGCCCAAGCTCCCAGAATTCTTGCTGGACCCTAACCCCAGTCATCTGACCACAGCCAAGGATGCTTCACCACACAGACAGATAGCTATGTCACATAATATAAGGGGTAGATCACCTCCCCTTTCTCTCTTGCTTCCTTTCTTCATCTCTTGCTCTCTTGCCCTCTTTCCTCTCTTGCCCTCTTGCCTTCTTGCCTTCTTCCTCTCTCTCCTGCTCTTTTTTCTCTTCTCTTGCCTTCTTCCTCTCTCTTGTTCTTTGTTGTCTCTCTCTTGCCTTCTTGCTTCCTTTCTTTCCCTTTTCTCTCTCTCATCTCCTCTCCTTTATCTCCTTTCTTTCTCTCTACATGGCCAGACTATTTTCTCTTTTGTATAATAAAAATATCTCACTCATGCATTGCCTCCTTTTAACTAACTAACATGCCTTGCAGCCACAAGCATCAACAGCAAAGAGCAGCAGCTCCAGGCCCCAGCATCACAGAGTTCCAGACAGCAGCAGAGAGACACAGGTATCAGTGGCAGAGGACCTCAGGCCACAGGAGAGAGAGACAGGCCCATATTGTTGTTCATCCAACGTGGCTGCAAACCCCTTCAATTCCTTGGGTCCTTTCTCTAGCTCCTTCTTTGGGGACCCTGTGCTCAGTCCAATGGATGGCTGTGAGCCTCTACTTCTGTATTAGTTGGGCACTATCAGAGCCTCTCAGGAGACAGCTATATCAGGCTCCTGTCATCCAGCACTTCCTGGCATAGTGTCTGGGTTTGGTGTAAAGAACCCCGATGTCCTTCAACAGAAGAATGGATAGAGAAAATGTGGTACATTTACACAATGGAGTGCTACTCAGCTATTAAAACAATGAATTTATGAAATTCCTAGGGAAATGGATGAATCTGGAGAATATCATCCTGAATGAGGTAACCAAATCACAAAAGAACACACATGGTATGCACTCACTGATAAGTGTATATTAGCCCAGAAGCTTGTAATACCCAAGATACAATCCATAAGAACCTCAAGATGAAGGAAAACCAAAGTTTGGATATTTTTATCCTTCTTAGAAGGAAGAACAAAATACCCATGGAAGGAGTTGCAGAGATAAAGTATGGAGCAGAGACTGAAGGAAGGACAATCCACAAACTACCCCATTTGGGAATTCTTCCCATATTCAAACACCATACCCAGACACTATTGTTATTTATTTTTATTCATTCTCCTAGCCCTCTGGACATTTCTCCTGTCTCTTCCCACACTTGGCCCTGCCCCCATTTTCCTCCCCCTTCTCTCTCCCACTCAGATCCCTCCTTCCATCTGCATTCTGGAGTTATTTTGTTCCCCTTTCTAAGAAGATTTGAGGCATCCACACTTTGACTCTCCTTCTTGTTAAACTTCATATGGTCTTTGAATTTTATCATGGGTATTCTGCTTTTTAGCTAACATACACTTATCAGTGAGTACATACCATGTATGTCCTTTTGGGTCTGGATTACCTCACTTAAGATGATATTTTCTTGTTCCATCCATTTGCTTACAAAGTTCCTAAAGTTGCAATTTTTAATAGCAGAGTAGTTCATTGTGTAATTGTATCACTTTTTTTTAAATCCATTCTTCCAATGAAAGACATCTGGCTCATTTACAGCTTCTGGCTATTATAAATAAGGCTGCTACAAACATAGTGTAACATATGTTGAGATTCCCCAGCTGAGAATTCTTTGTTTAACTCTGTATCTTATTTTTGATTGGTTTATTTGATTTTCTACAGTCTAATTTCTTGAGTTCTTTGTGTATTTTGGGTATTAGCCCTCTTTCAGATGTCCGATTAATAAAGATCTTTTCCCAATCTGTAGGTGGCTATTTTGTTCTATTGACAGTGTGCTATGCTCAGATTGTGAGACTCCCAAAGAGACCACCAGGAACCACACCTCTGATGCAAGCACACGAGAGTCTTTATTCAGGCTCATGCCTGGGTCCCGAATCTTACTGATGCAACAGGATAGAAGAGAGAGCCCTGCGCTTTAAGAGGTGTAGTTTATAAAGGAAAAATACAATTTGGGGTTTCCAAGCCTTGGCATTATGTGAGAGGGTAAAGGAATATTGGCCTTTAAGCTGATTGGTTCACAACATCTGGTCAAACCACAAGGAGGCACCATGTATCAGAAAGGAGCATCTTGACCTGTGAGCAATTCATGTTTTCTTAGCCCACCCTGTTATTATTGGCTGTCTATAGATGTTATGTATATTTTACAACTATCAATAATATTCTGGGTTTTCGCAGAACTCAAGGGTGAGGGTCAAGTTACTCTGAGGACAATTAACTTAAAATTGAAAGTGAAAAGTAAAATGCACTTTATTCTGCTACTTTAATCCTTTCAAGTGTCCTTTGCCTAACAGAAGCTTAAGGGAAAAAATTAAAGATATTCTAGAATTTAATGAAAATGAAGGCACAACATACCCCAACTTATGGGACACAATGAAATCAGTGCTAAGAGAAAAAATTCATATCACTGAGTACCTTCATAGAGAAATTAGAGAGATCCTTCACTAACAACTTAACAGCACATCTGAAAGCTCGATAACAGAAAGAAGCAAACACACCTGAGAGGAGTAGATGGCAAGAAATAATCAAACTCAGGGCTGAAATCAACCAAGTATAAACAAAATGAACTATACAAAGAATGAAGAAACTAAGAACTGATTCTTTGAGAAAATCAACAAGTTAGATAAACACTTAGCCAGACTAGCCAGAGGGCATAAAGACAGTATCCAAATTAACAAAATCAGAAATGAAAAGGGAGACATAACAACCAAAACTGAGGAAATTCAAAAATCATCAGATCCTTCCACAAAAGCCTATACTTAACAAAAGTGGAAAATCTGAATGAAATGGACAATGTTCTAGACAGATACCATGTACTGAAGTTAAATAAAGACCAGATAAACTACCTAAACAGTTCCATAACCCCTAAGGAAATAGAAACAATCATTAAAAGTCTCTCAAGCAAAAAAGGCTCAGAGCTAGATGGCTTTAATGCAGAATTCTATCAGACTTTCAAAGAAGACCTAATACCAATATTTCTTAAATTATGCCACAAAATAGCAACAGAAGAAACAATACTATAAAACCGCAGTTACTCTGATACCTAAACCACATGAAGGAAAAAAACATGAGACCAATTTTGTTTATGAATATCAGTGATAAAATACTCAATAAATTCTTAGGAGGGGAAGGGGAAAGGGGAACAAAATCAAGTATTAGAGGGAACAAGAGTTCCCTGGTCCTCCATGGACCAGAAGAATCAATGGAAATATACAAGCTGAGGGGGTGGGAGGTGGAGAGAATCTCTAGAATGTACCAGAGACTTACTACATGATAGAATCTCATGATTCAAAAGGAGGGACCTTAGATGAAATTCCCTATAGCGGGGAGTGGGAACTTGTAGAAACCTCCTTCAGTAGAAACACAGGGCACCAAATAGAGGGATGGGGTTGCCATTCCACAGTCAAAACTCTGATTAAGAATTGTCCCCATCTAAAAGAACTTCAGGGACAAAAATAGAGAAGAAACTGAGGGAAAGGAGGTCCAGTGTCCAGCCCAATTTGGGACCCATCTCAAGGGAGGCTCTCTGACCTGACACCATTACTGATGCTAAGATACACTTATAGATAAGAGCTTTACATGGCTGCCCTCTGAGAGGTCCAACAAGCAGCTGACTGAGACAGAAGCAGATACTTACACTAAACCAATGGACAGAAGAGGGAACTCCTGAGATCAATTTGGAGAAAGGCTGGAGAAACTAAGGAGGAGGGCAACCCCATGAGAAGACCAGCAGTCTCAATTAACCTGGACTTCTGAGATTTCTCAGACATTGAGCTACCAACCAGGCAGCATATACTAGCTGTTCCAAGGCTCCTGACACATATCCATCAGAGGACTGCCTGCTCTGCCTTCAATGAGAGAAGAATCACCTAAATCTTGAGAGATTTGAGGCCCCAAGGAATGAGGAGGGCTGGCAGGGTACAGGGGGTGTGGCAGTGTGAGGACATCCTCTTGGAGATGAGGGAGGAGGAATGGGATATAGAACTGTTGGAGGGCAGAAAAGGAACAAGATAATTATTGGATCGTAAAAAAAGATTAAAGATAATATTAAAAAATAATTCTAACACACCAAATCAAAGAACACATCAACACCATCATTCACCAAGATCAAGGCTTTATCCTAGGGATACACGGATGTTTCAATATAAGGAAAACCATCAACATAATCCACTATATAAACAAACTCAAAAAAAAATTATATGAACATCTCATTAGATGCTGAAAAAGCCGTCAACAAAATACAACACCCATTTGTGTTATTGTAGGTTTCTTGTGCTGTGTTTAGTTTATGTCCTTGGGTGACCTTTTCTTTTATGACAGGAGAAGCGGAGGAAAGAGGTGGGGGAAGAGACATAGGGGAGGACAGGGAAGGGAAGCTTCAGTCTAGATGATATATGAGAGAAGAATTTTTAAAATAAAGAATCTAAGACAGGACCAGCTGGAAGGCACAGGCCACAGAAGTGGCATAGCAACTGGGACAGGGTCCTTTATATCCACCTACAGCCAGGAGGTGCACTTGTTCCATAGCCCTCTGTGTACCTTTCCTACCAGGGGAGAGTAGATCTCCAGAGAGTGCTCTGACCCAAGGACTCAGGCAGACCGCCATTTTCTCTCCAGTGAGTTTCTAAGGTTGGACCAGCTGGAAGGCACAGGCGACAGAAGCAGCAGAGCAACTGAGACAGGGTCCTTCATTCATCCATCTGCACCCAAGAAGGACAGCTAATCCACAGCCCTGTGAACACAGGTCTTACCAGGGAGAGCTGATCTCCCAGGAGTGCTGACACAGGTTTTCAGACCCACAGGAGGAATGAGCTCAAGCCAGAGACAGAAAGAACATCTAATACCAGAGATTACCAGATGGTGAAAGGCAAACACGAGAATAATGTCAACAGAAACCAATACTACTTGTCATCATCAGAACACAGTACTCCCACCACACAAAGTCCTGGATACCCCAACACACCGGAAAAGCAAGATTTAGATTTAAAATTCTATTTCATGATGTGGATAGAGGAATTTAAGAAGGACATAAATAATTCCCTTAAGGAAATACAAGAGAACAGGTAAACTGGTACAAGCCCTTAAAGAGGAAACACAAAAATTAAAGAATTAAAATTTAATTCATTAAAGAATTAAAGGAAAACTCAATCAAACAGATGAAGGAATTGAATAAAACCATCCAGGATCTAAAAATGTAACTCTGAACAATTAAGAAATCACAAAGAGAGACAACCCTAGAGATAGAAAACCTTGGAAAGAAGTCAGGAGTCATAGATGCAAACATCACCAACAGGATACAAGAAATAGAAGAGAGAATCTCAGGTACAGAAGACACAATAGGAAATATTGACACAACAGTCAAAGAAAATATAAAATGCAAAAAGATCCTAATCCGAAACATCCAGGAAATCCAGAACACAATGAGAAGACCAAATCTAAGGATAATAGGTATAGAAGATAGCAAAGATTTACAGCTTAAAGGGCCAGTAAATATCTTCAACAAAATTATAGAAGAAAACTTCCCAAATCTAAAGAAAGAGGTGCCCATGAATATACAAGACACCTACAGAACTTCAAATAGTTTGGACCAGAAAATAAATTCCTCCTGTCACATAATAATCAAAGCACCAAATACATTAAACCAAAAAAGAATATTAAAAGCAATAAGAAGGGAAGGTCAAGCAATATATAAAGGCAGACCTATCAGAATTATACCAGATTTCTTGCCAGAGAGTATGAAAGCGAGAAGATCCTGGGCTGATGTCATACAGAACCTAAGAGAAAATAAATGCCAGCCCAGACTACTATACCCAGCAAAATTCTCAATTACCATAGATGGATAAACCAAGGTATTCTGTGATAATAACAAATTTACACAATATCTCTCCACAAGTCTAGCCATTTAAAGGATAATAAATGGAAACCTCAAGCACAAAGAGGGAAACTACATCCTAGAAAAAGCAAGAAAATAATCTTCCAACAAAACTAAAAGAAGATAACCACATGACCAGAATTCCAATTCTAACAACAAAAATAACAGGAAGCAAAAATTACTTTTCCTTAATATATGTTAATATTCATGGACTCAATTCCCCAATAAAAAAATATAGACTATCAGACATGGTATGTAAACAGGACACAACATTTTGTTGCATACAGCAAACCAACTTCAGTGACAAAGACAGACACTACTTCAGAATAAAAGACTGGAAAACAAATTTCCAAACAAATATTCCCAAGAAACAAGGTGGAGTAGCCATTCTAATATCAAATAAAATCGACTTTCAAACTAAAGTGATCAAAAAAGATGAAGGACACTTCATACTCATCAAAAGTAAGATATATCAAGATGAACTCTCAATTTTGAACCTCTATGCTCCAAATGCAAGGGTATCTACGTTCATAAAAGAAACTTTACAAAAGCTCAAACAAACACTGCACCACACACAATAATAGTAGAAGACTTTGATAGCCCACTCTCTTCAATGGACAGATCATGGAAACAGAAAGTAAGCAAAGATACAGTGAAACTAACAGAAATTATGAAACAAATGGATTTAACAGATATCTATAGAACATTTTATCCTAAAACAAAAGGATATACCTTCTTCTCAGCACCTCATAGTACTTTCTCCAAAATTCACCGTATAATCAGCCACAAAACAAGCCTCAACAGATATAAGAAGATTGAAATAATTGCTTCTATCCTATCAGACAGCCATGAACTAAGTCTGGTCCTCTATAAAAACATAAACAATAGAAAGGCCATATACATGTGGAAGATGAACAACACTCTACTCAAAGATAACTTGGTCAAGGAAGAAATAAATAAAGAAATTAAAGACTTTCTAGAGTTTAATGAAAATGAAGTCACAACATACCCAAGCATATGGGACACAATAAAAGCAGTCCTATGAGGAAAACTCATAGTTCTGAGTGCCTACATAAAGAAACTGGAGAGAGCATACAACAGCAATTTGACAGCATATCTGAAAGCTCTAGAAAAAAAGAAGCAAATTCATTCAAGAGGAGTTGATTCCAGGAAATAATCAAACTCAGGGCTGAAATCAACCACATGGAAACAAAAAGAACTATACAAAGACTCAACCAATCCAAGAAATTGTTCTTTAAGAAAATCAACAAAATAGATAAACCCTTAACCAGACTAACTAGAGGGCACAGAGACATTATCCTAATTAACAAAACCAGAAATGAAAAGGGAGACATAACAACAGAAACTAAGGAAATCGAAAAAAATCATGACATCCTATTACAAAAACCTACAATCAACAAAACTTGAAAACCTATATGAAATGGAAAATTTTCTAGACAAATACTAGGTACCAAAGTTAAATCAAGATCAGATAAATGATCTAAACAGTCTCATATCCCTTAAAGAAATAGAAACAGTCATTAACAGTCTCCCAACCAAAAAAACCCAGGACCAGATAGGTTTAGTGCAAAGTTTTATCAGACCTTGAAAGAAGACCTAATACCAATATTCCTCAAACTATTCCACAAAATAGAAACAGAATGTACTTGACTCAATTCTTTCCATGAAGCCACAATTACTCTGATACCTAAACCACACAATGACCACATGAAGAAAGAAAACTTCAGACCAAATTCCCTCATGAATATCAGTGCAAAAATACTCAATGAAATTCTTGCAATCTGATTCCAAGAACACATCAAAATTATCATCCATCATGATCAAGTAGGCCTCCTCCCAGGGATGCAGGGATGATTCAATATACAGAAATCCATCAATGTAATTCACTATATAAACAAACTCAAAGAAAAAGAACATATGATCATCCCATTAGATGCTGAGAAAGCATTTGACATAATCCAACACCCCTTCATGATAAAAGTTTTGAAAAGATCCAGAATTCAAGGCTCATACATAAACATAGTAAAAGCAATATACAGCAAACCAGTAGCCATATCAAACTAAATGGAGAGAAACTTGAAGCCATCCCATTACAATCAGGGACAAGACAAAGATGCTCATTCTTTTCCTACCTATTCAATATTGTACGTGAAGTCCAAGCAAGAGCAATTAGAAAATGAAAGGAGATCAAAGGGATACAAATTGGAAAGGAAGAAATATAATTATCACTATTTGCTGGTGATATGATAGTATACCTAAACGACCACAAAAATTCTACCAGAGAACCCCTAATCATGATAAACAACTTCAACAAAGTAGCTAGATATAAAATTAACTCAAACAAAACAGTGGCCTTCCTCTACACAAAGGATAAACAGGCTGAGAAACGAATTAGGGAATCAACATCCTTCACAATAGTCACAAATAATATAAAATAACTTGGTGTGACTCTAACTAAGCAAGTGAAATACTTGTATGACAAGAACTTCAAGTTTCTGAAGATGGAAATTAAAGAAGCTATCAGAAGATGGAAAGATCTCCCATCCTCATGGATTGACAAGATTAATATAGTGAAATGGCTAGGTGGCCAAAAGCAATCTACAGATTCAATGCAATCCCCATCAAAATTATAACTGAATTTTTCACAGAAGTTGAAAGAGCAATTTGCAAATTAATCTGGAATAACAAAAAACCTAGGATAGTGAAAAGTATTCTCAACAATAAAAGAACCACTGATGGAATCACCATTCCTGACCTTAAGCTGTACTACAGAGCAATTGTGATAAAAACTGCATGGTATTGGTACAGTGACAGGCAGGTGGATAAACAGAATTGAAAACTCAGAAATGAGCCACATACCTATGGTCACTTGATCTCTGACAAAGGAGCTAAAACCATCCAATGGAAAAAAAGACAGCATTTTAAACAGATGGTGCTGGTTCAATTGGCAGTTAGCATGTAGAAAAATACAAATTGATCCATTCCTATCTCCTTGTACAAAGTTCAAATCAAAATGGATCAAGTACCTCCACATAAACTGAAACTAATATAAAAGAAATTGGGAAAGAACCTTAAGAACATGGGCACAGAGGAAAATTTCCTGAACAGCACACCAATGGCCTATGTGCTAAGACATAGAATTGACAAATGGAACATGCTCAGGATCAGAGGTGAGGACACAACATCTGTCTGAATATCAGGAGGAACTGGGACCAGTGAGACCAAGAACACAGAAACTCTGCCAGTCCAGTGGCTCAGGTTATTACCAGTCCCACAACACACAGAGGAAGCTCCACTCCCAGGAGCTCTAACATGCCCAGGATCAGAGGTGAGGAGGACACATCTGTCCCAACACTTGGAGTAACTGGGACCATCAGGCCCAGGCACACAG
>JADRCD010144456.1:0-17043 GCA_019843815.1 Montemys delectorum
TGTCAACTTGACACAAGCTGTAGTTATCACAGAGAAAGGAGCCTGCCTTGAGAAAATGCCTCCATGAGATCCAGATGTAAGTCATTTTCTCAATTAGTAACCAAGGGGAGAGCCTAGTCCATTGTCAGTGGTACCATCCCTGGGCTGGTAGTCCCGAGTTCTGTAAGAACTTTGTCCTGGTATTTTGTCACAATGATAGTGACCCAGATGGCTTAGTCAGGATTTCTATTCCTGCACAAAACATCATGAACAGGAAGCAAGTTGGGGAGGAAAGGTTTATTTAGCTTACATTTCCACATCACTGTTCATCATCTAAGGAAATCAAGGCAGGAACCTGGAGGCTGGAGCTGATGCAGAAGCCATGGAGGGGTGCTGCTTACTGCTTGCTCTTGGTGGCTTGCTCAGCCTGCTTTCTTATAGAACCCAGGAACACCAGCCCAGGATTGTACCATCCACAATGAACCCATTGTGTCAGGTTGACATAAAACTAGTCAGCACAGCATCACAAGAACTATAAGATGTAAATATACTTTGATTTGAATACTGTTATCCTTATGTTAAGCATGTACTCATTAGCAATTCCTCAAACAATTACCTGTGTGATCTTCTTTGTTTTTATTAGATAATTTCTTTATTTACATTGCAAATGTTCTCCCCTTTCAGGGTTTCTCCTCTGAAAAAAAAAAAAAAAACAAAACCCTGTTCCCTCCCTGTTCTACTTGCTCACCAACCCACCCTCTCCCACTTCCTGGCCCTGGCATTCCCCTACACTGGGGCATAGAGCCTTCACAGGACCAAGGGCCTTTCCTCCCACTGATGGTCAACTAGGCCCTCCTCTGCTACATATGCAGCTGGAACCATGAATCCAACCATGTGTACTCTTTGGTTGGTGGTTTTAGTCCCTGGGGCTCTGAGGGTACTGGTTAGTTCATACTGTTGTTCCTCCTATGCAGCTACAAACCCCTTCAACTCCTTGGTCCTTTCTCTAGCCCCTTCATTGGGGACCATGTGCTCAGTCCAATGGATGGCTGTGAGCCTCCACTTCTGTATCAGTCAGACACTGGCAGAGTCTCTCAGGACACAGCTATATCAACCTCCTGTAAACCTGCACTTGTTGGCATCCACAATAGTGTCTAAGTTTGGTGACTGAATATGGGAAGGATCCCCAGGTGGGACAGTCTCTGAACTGCCCTTCCTTCAGTCTTGGCTCCACATTTTGTCACAGTAACTCCTTCCATGGGTGTTTTGAACCCCCTTCTAAGAAGGATCAAAGTACCCACACTTTGGTCTTCCTTCTTGAGTTTCATGTGGTTTGTGGATTGTAAAAATCTTGGGTATTCTGAGCTTCTGGGCTAATATCCACTTATCAGTGAGTACATGCCATGTGTATTCTTTTGTGATTGGGTTACCTCACTCAGGATGATATTTTCTAGTCCCATCCATTTGCCTAAGAACTTCATGAATTCATCATTTTTAATAGCTGAGTAGTACTCCATTATGTAAATGTACCACATTTTCTGTATCCATTCCTCTGTTGAAGGATACCTGGGTTCTTTCCAGCTTCTGGCTATTATAAATAAGGTTGCTATGAACATAGTGGAGCATGTGTCCTTAGTATATGTTGGAGCATCTTCTAGGTATATGCCCAGGAGTGGTATTGCTAGGTTCTTAGGTAGTACTATGTCCAATTTTCTGAGGAACCACCAAATTGATTTCCAGAGTGGTTGTACCAACTTGCAGTCCCACCAGCAATGAAGGAGTGTTCCTCTTTCTCCACAACCTCTACAGCATTTGCTGTCACCTGAGTTTTTTATCCTAGCCAATCTGATTGGTGTGAGGTGGAATCTCAGGGTTGTTTTGATTTGCATTTCCCTGATGACTAAGGATGTTGAACATTTCTTTAGGTGCTTCTCAGCCATTTGGTATTCCTCAGTTGAGAATTCTTTGTTTAGCTCTGTACCCCATTTTTAAATAGGGTTATTTGATTCTCTGGGGTTCTTGAGTTCTTTGTATATATTGGATATTAGCACTCTATTGGATGTAGGATTGGTAAAGATCTTTCCCCAATCTGTTGGTTGCTGTTTTGTCCTCTTGACAGTGTCCTTTGCCTTACAGAAGCTCTGCAATTTTATGAGGTCTCATTTGTCAATTCTTCCTCTTAGAGCATAAGCTATTGGTGTTCTGTTCAGGAAATTTTCCCCTGTGCCCATGTGCTCAAGGTTCTTCTCCACTTTCTCTTCTATTAGTTTCAGTGTATCTGGTTTTATGTGGAGGTCCTTGATCCACTTGGATTTGAGCTTTGTACAAGGAGATAAGAATGGATCAATTTGCATTCTTCTACATGCTGACCACCAGTTGAACCAGCACCATTTGTTGAAAATACTGTCTTTTTCCCACTGAATGGTTTTAGCTCCTTTGTCAAAGATCAAGTGATCATAGGTGTGTGGGCTCATTTCTGGGTCTTCAATTCTATTTCATTGATCTACCTGCCTTTCACTGTACCAATGCCATACAGTTTTGATCATGATTGCTCTATAGTATAGCTTGAGGTCAGGGATAGTGATTCCCCTGGAAGTTCTTTTATTGTTGAGAATAATTTCGGCTATCCTGGGTTTTTTGTGATTCCAGATGAATTTGGAAACTGCTCTTTCTAACTCTATGAAGAATTGAGTTGGAATTTTGATGGGGATTGCATTGAATCTGTAGATTGCCTTCAATAAGATGGCCATTTTTATTATATTAATCCTACCAATCCATGAGCATGGGAGATCTTTCCATCTTCTGAGATCTTCTTCGATTTCCTTCTTCAGAGACCTGAAGTTCTTGTCATACACTACATATATTTCACTTGCTTAGTTAGAGTCACATCAAAGTATTTTATATTATTTGTGACTATTGTGAAGGATGTTGTTTCCCTAATTTCTTTGGCATCCTATTTATTCTTTGAGTAGAGGAAGATCACTGATTTGCTCGAGTTAATTTTTTATCTGGCTACTTTGCTGAAGTTGTTTATCAGGTTCAGGAGCTCTCTGGTGGAATTTTGGGGTCACTTAAGTATACTATCATATCATCAGCAAATAGTGATAATTTGACTTCTTCCTTTCCAATTCATATCCCTTTGATCTCCTTTTGTTGTCTAATTGCTCTGACTAGGACTTCAAGTACAATATTGAATAGGTAGGGAGAGAGTGGGCAGCCTTGTCTAGTCCCTGATTTTAGTGGAATTGCTTCAAGTTTCTCTCTATTTAGTTTGATGTTGGCTACTCGTTTGCTGTATATTGCTTTTACTAGGTTTAGATGTGGGCCTTGAATTCCTGATCTTTCCAAGACTTTTATTATGAAGGAATGTTGGATTTCATCAGATGCTTTCTCAGCATCTGATGAAATGATCTTATGTTTTTTTTCTTTGAGTTTTTTATGTAGTGGATTACATTGATCGATTTCCATATATTGAACCATCCCTGCACCCCTGGGGTGAAGCCTACTTCATCATGATGGATGATGCTTCTGCAGCCTGTGCCTCCTGGCTGTCACTGGAGAGAAAATAACGGTCTCACCTGAGTGCTGGGTCAGAGCTCTCCCTGGAGACAAGCTTTCTCCTGACAGGAATGGGTTACCTTTCCAGTGTGTTCTTCAATAATGAACTCATTGCATCTACCTTCATTATTAAGATTACTAATTGAGTGCTAAAGATCTCTCTTCTTCATCTATTTATTCATTTATTTCTTTAATATTGGCCATGTAGTCTTCAAGAACCGTTTGCCATACCGAGGACTGGACCCAGGGTTCACACATGCTTTATAGCTACAGCCTTAGGCTGTGTATCTTTAACTTACAATTTATTTTGCTGCCCAAATTTTCTAAATGTGCTGCCTCATCATATTTGGTAGGAGGTGCACCTTCTAGCAAACCCTTTTCTCATGTGACCTGCCTCTTTCTGAGTCTTCCTTTACTCTCTTATAGAAGGAGGTGTTGTTCATTTACCTCTCTGCTACTCTGGCCCAGGAGGAAGCCATTTCTTCAAGGGGCCATATCTCCAGGTATGGAGAATTGCTAGAACTCAAGCCCAGAGTTCTGGTGAGGCTAAGGAGTTATCACCACCAGACCATACTGAGACAGAGTTAGAAAATGAATAATGAATATAATATGAATAATATATAATATAATAATATGAATAATGTATACACTTATATCATGTTTCAATGGTGTGGACATTGCATGCCCTCCAGGGCCTATGAGGCAAAGACTTAATCCCAAGACATTGCTATTGGGAGGTAATAGAACTGTTAAGAGTCAGAAACTAATGAAAGAAAGTTAAGAAATTGGAGTCTTGACCTTGATGGAGTCTCTTTCTCTCTCTCTACCTCTCTACCTCTTTCCCTCTCTCTCTCTCTTTATCTATCTATCTCTCACTCCCTCAACTATATAGTAAACAGTCCTCTTCCTCAATGCATTTCTGCTGTGCCAATTGTTCCTAAATTGAAACCTCCAAAATGATGAACCTGAATAAACCTTTCCTCTTTCTAATTTAATTTATCTTGGGTATTTGTTACAATAACAGCACAATGCACACACACACACACACACACACACACACACACACAAACATATAACACCTGCATACACAAACATATATCTACTTATATCAGCATCCAGATGTAATTTTCTGCTTGTATCCTGTGCATAGAAGCCAGGAACATAACTTAGTATCCTATAAACTGTAAGACATCCTCCTACAACATTGGTTATTAATCTGAAGTTTGCAACCCCTTTAAGGACAAATAACCCTTTGACAGAAGTCACCTAAGATCATCAGGAAACACATATATTTACATTATGATGTGTAAAAGTAGCGAAATTACAGTTATGAAATAGCAGCAAAAATAATTTTATGATTGGGGTCATCACATGTGGTAGTATGTATTAAAGGAGGAACTGTATCAAAGGACAGCAGTGTTAGGAAAGTTGAGAACCACTGTCCTACAACAAGGAGTTATAACTCAAAATACCAACAGTGCCAATACTGACAAACCCTGGCTTGGACCTCCACACTGATCTCTGCAGCTTACCCTTCCAACAGTGAAAATTTTGGGCTCCTTCACCCACAGTTAACAATCTGAGCCAACACAGAAACTATGTCTCTAAGCCATATCCCAAACCCCAAGGGGAAGCAAACCTGATCACTAAAACTCCGTGCTTTCTACATGGGATTTTCACTGTGGGCTTTAGCCTGAAGACATCCCCAACACATTGCCCAGATGTTGCTCCAGCTATTGGGAGCCTTTTCTGAATATTGTGAGTGCACAGGAGCAACACGTACTTTATTGATTTTCTCTTTCCTGCACCTAGAGCTTTAAAAACCAAATGTAGTTTACCGGGATCTGTGTACCCTGGAGGATGAAGGTCTCTGAAGCTAACACCTCATTGGCTCTGCGCTCAGTGCAGCCAATGCTTTTCTAGATAAACATCTCATGTCTAAGGAGGCTCTTTCCTTACACATTTAGCTTAATAGGGTTGGGGAAAACAGGGAAGTTGTAATGATGTCATGGTGGCCCAGCACTAAGTCAGGGGATCAGAAAACCCTTGGGCTGAGCCTGAGAGCAACTGCTCAAGATTGCAAGCCACTAGTCATCCTTAGAAATAGGGGGAAACTTTTGCTTTGAGGATATATAAATTTGTTGTTTGAATGCTAGGCCTTAAATGTACTAACTCTGCAAGTGCTCTACAAATACCTGTAGCCCGATATACATGGGTACTTCTTAAGGTACATAGACTATCACAAGGTGGTGTGTGATAGTACTACAAAATACAATCTCCCAAATGATACTTGTGTATGGTTCTTATGACTTTAAAATTAAAAAAACAAACAAAAACTATGAATCTTGTTGCCTGTGCCCTGGACTACTTGCCACCTGATCTTAACCAACCCTTGGGGGTTGGGAATGAGGTGGTGCAGAGTTAAGGACACAGACTTCAGGAGCAGGTAAGAAACACAGCAGCAAACTCCTCTGAAAGCTGCTGCAAGCCCCTTTAATACCCTCTGCCCGTGCACCATTGGTCCCAAGAAAGCATCTCTTCTAAACAGCAGTTCCTGACTGGCTGTCATTGCCTGCACCAGCAATCCTCGGTCTCTCAGGCAGTCCTCAGTTAGGTCCTCCTGCAGGAGATGCTTTTGCTGCTGTGCAGCCCCCAGAGTTTACATAGAGGGGGCCCTGCCTTTCCTGCTACAGAGTCTGTTACAAAGTAGAAATTCAACTGAAAAATGGAACTAGTAAAGCGAAATTGTTTTGAGGTGGTGATGTCATTGTAGAATTGGCTATGCTAAGATGCATCTGTAGTAAGTACATACATAGCATACATTCAGCTCTACAATCAATCTTCAGTACCAAAAACAAACAGAAAACACGGGAACACAGTGGTTTTTTTCTCATGTCCTTGGTGGAAGAACTTAAGAAAAGACATTGTGGCCGGGTGGTGGTGGCACACGCCTTTAATCCCAGCACTTGGGAGGCAGAGGCAGGCGGATTTCTGAGTTCAAGGCCAGCTTTGTCTACAGAGTGAGTTCCAGGACAGCCAGGGCTACACAGAGAAACCCTGTCTCGAAAAACCAGAAAGAGAAGGAGGAGGAGGAGGAGGAGGAGGAGGAGGAGGAGGAGGAGGAGGAGGAGGAGGAGAAGAAGACATTGTCAGGTTGGATTTTCAATTCCTTGGAAAAGATACACAGTAATCATTACTGTGCTGAAATGTGTCAGACTGTATCTAAGGATCCCGTTTCTATGATCCTGAATGCTGTAGGGACAAAGGTTACACAGCCCCTTGTATGATTTGGGCAAAAAAGCCTCACACTGTAAAGGGAGAGAATGAACCAGGTTACCATGAGGTAGTGATTGCTGCTTTTGTTTCTATGGATCTGAGATTAAAAGGCATTAATGTAGTGATCTGCTCTGTGAAGAAGCTACTGGTATCAGGAAAAAGTGTGGGAAGTGTAAACAGAAAACCCAGAGAACCTCAGGAGCGAACAGGGCCTCAGTGCTCTGGGAAATCCAGTCACCAAGGAGCTTGCACCAGGGAAGACGGGTGATGCTTTTGCTAAAAGCTCACTTCCATTTTCCTCTTCTTCCTTGCAGGTTAGCTGGCCCATTCTTGTCCGTGCAAGGTGGTGCAAAGTTGCTTTATGTCCTTTTTACTGGGCCAGTGGCAACCTTCTGGTCCTGTGTGTCCTATAAGATACAGTGATTAGCTGCCTTCTACCCTCTGATAAACGCTTTGTGTGAATCAGCATCTCAGCAGACAGTGATGCCTTCAGATCGCACACACAGGAAATCCCATGTACCTGCCGCTCAGCTTTCAAATCAGGCGGGTGAATCATGCTTTCTCTAGTGAGTGTGAGCTTCAAGGTAAGCATGATCGCGTTGTGTATCGACATCATATGGACCAAACACCAGCATCTCCTCCATGATGTCTTCACCCTGACTTTATATTGTCATGCTTCTCATGAATCTTTATAATTCTGGTTAATAAAAGAGAATTAGCAATAGGATAAAATTTATTCAAAAGCTTAATATGAAATCAGCAAGGTCCCTGATTTAATATAGAAGAATATGAAAGAACTACATTACAACAATATTTTCCAATAGCAAAGGGATATCTGACACAAAATTTATTAGAAAGTTTAAGAAATTTGAAATTTGAAATCATAAAAATGACAGTGAGTTTTAAATTTTTAGAGTATGTGTGAGTGTGTGTGTGTGTGTGTGTGTGTGTGTGTGTGCGCGGGCCAGCATGTGTGCCTGTGCGTGAGCGCACAGATGTGTACCCTGTTACACATGTGGAGGTTCAGAGGAGCATAAGTTCAACCTTTTGGTCCCACCTCTCCTTGGACTAAGAGAGGTTTGAACTTGGGTTTGTATTCTTGGCAGCAAGTACCTTTACCAGCTGAGCCATCTTGTTGGTCCTAAAATGATATTTTAAAATCAATTTGGGAAAACTTTTAAACATACTATGAAACAAATCTTGAAGTGAAATACAAATTTAAGTGCATAAAAGAAAATAAGGCCTTAAAGGAATAAACTGGAAAGCACCTGTACAATATAAGACTTGCAAATCGTTAATTTCTGAAAAGGCCACAGAATTCTTACAAATCAAACAACTAAGATAATATAAACACAGGCAACTTTTATAAGGAATAGTTTACAGAGGAATATAAAAATAGCCAATAAACATGGAAAATCTACTGATTCCTATTAATGAATTGGCAATTAAAATGAAGTAAGTGTTTTTAAAATAATATATAAGATACTGATTTCATAAAACTAAGGAAAATGTGAAGGTTGATCATGCTTAGGACTGGTAAGGCTAGGGAAATTCCATTTTTTAAAAATATATATATATATTTATTCGTTTGTTTGTTTATTTTATGTGAGAAGAATGTTGCTGTCTTCAGACACACCAGAAGAGGGCATAGGATACCATTACAGAGCCCATTACAGATGGCTGTGAGCCACCATGTGGTTGCTGGGAATTGAACTCAGGACCTCTGGAAGAGCAGTCAGTGCTCTAAACCACTGAGACATCTCTCCAGCCCCAGAAATTACTAGAAACATACTAGTTTGTGAACATCAGTGCATGAGTTTTTAATATATTTGATAATATTTATGCAATTTTACCTATCTATGTCCTTTGACCCAGAAGTAACTCTGTATGTACTTATTTAGCCTATGCAAATGGTTATTTATGAAAAAAAATATGTATGTTACATTACTCAGACATGACTCAGCACAAAGCTAGAATCAACAAAGGGTTCTACATAAAGAAGAACCCGTTGAAGTATGACCAATGCACTGAGGGAGAAACTGCGTCACCATTTAAAGAGGTACTATTATGGAGCTAGAGAGATGACTCAGAGTTAAGAGCACTTTATACTCTTGCAGAAGACCCAGGCTCCGTTACCAACACCCACATGCTGGGTCAAGTAGCCTCTGCCTACCCTCCTGCCATTCAAGAACTTTGTGCCTCTTCATAGTCTAATGAACAGCATCTGAAGGAAAGAGCCCCAAATAAGTTTCCTTACTCATTTTCTTATAGTGTATGTTTTATTCAATCTGCAACTTTTAAAATTATGGTCAATCTAGACAGAAGGACCCAGTTGTCAAATGAACTAAATGCCCTCCGTCTCGCCCTTAAAGCGTTCTTTCTGGGGTACTTGTTGCTGTTAAGTAGGTGCTTCATTGTGAGCTACTTACTGTCCTGATATCTGCTTTAAATACTCAATCTTTGCACCAGTGAGATGACTCAACCAGTAAAGGCTCTGCTACCGGGCCTGACAAACAGTTTGATCCTGAGAACCACAAGAAGGAAAGAACCTCATCCTTCAAGTAATCCTCGATCCTCCCAACACATGCTAAAATACACACGCACCCTCATGGGCAAGCACACACACACACACACACACACACACACACACACACTTGCACAAGCATGCACACGCTCACACACACACAAGCGTGTGCACACATACACACACACACACACACGTATGCACACGCACATATGCGCTCGCACGCGCACACACACACGCACACACATGCGCGCGCCCACACACACACACACACACACACACACACACACAGGCACGCACGCACACGCATGCATACACTCATACAGACAGAGAGACAGAGAGACAGACAGATAGTTGAGGAACTATCTTAGACATCCCTCTGGCCCTTTGACAGCACATCTCCTGCTTCTGTACTTTGAATTTGTAACCCTTAATCTCTCCTCTAAGCTTCAAAAGAGCTCAATATATCCCAGTATACACCAGTCTTTCCTTCTGGGCCACCACCGGCCTTAATTCATCAAGTCCACAGGTGGCTACAGATGAGCTTTTTGGGTGCAGAACCAGACCTAGAAGTCACTCATCTCTTTAGTGAATCTCCAAAGATAGATGAGCAGGTGGCTACATGTACATGCCTATGTCCATGCATATATACATGCATCCGTACATACATACATACATGCATCCGTACATACATACACCAGGACTTGTTTCAGCTGCTGTGCCATGTGCTTGGACATGAATCTCTGTGGCCTATTCTGATACTTACTTGTGGCTTTACCATGTATATTTAAGTTTGAATATCTCATTTTCCAACTTTCTGTCATTTCTCTAATTCATCGTGTTAGCAACATTTTCATAATCACACATACAGAGCCATATAGATCCAGACTTCAAACCTAGGTGTGAACTTCATAGCCTTCATCTTTAGTGGGAAATAAGGAGCCCTAAGTACACACTGGAGAAGACACACACTGGCACACACTGGCACAGCCAAAGCAAGTGAGCGGAGGTACTCCATCCAGCTCTAGTAAGTGTGCCTGTAACCTGGCTTACAGGGTGGCAGGAACCCCATGAAAACAGCTATAAAACAACAGATCTGTTCTCTCCTACCAGTTCTCCCTCAAAACACTTCAGATGATCTCTTATGGGTGAGATCGTTGATGTAAAAAGAAAGGTTTATTCTCTGGGACATATACAGAAAAATCCATCTGGTAGTTGTCACTGTCTCTAAATGGACAGCCTCAGTTGGCCAATGCCATTTGCACCCATTTTATTTACCATGGACACTTCGATAGCAACACAGCTGGTGGAACAGGTTTGATGGCGCTGTTAGGTCAAAGTTCAGTGCTGGCTTTTCCACTTAGTCTGTCCTTAATTGAGTGATCCTCTGTTTCCTCATCTATGCAATGCTGATAAGGCCTTGCTAGAATTACTATATTACTTCACAGGAAGTGAAGTAAGGGAGGCTTATTAGTGGCATTTCTCATTGCTATGACCAAATACCTGACAAGAAGAAACTAATGGGAGAACTGAAACTATATCAGTGCACAGCTTGTGGCCACAGTCCATCATGGTAGGTGGTAGATCTTAGCACATCCTGTTGTATTCGTTGGGAAGCTGAGACATGGGAAGCCAGCATTCATTTGACCTTTGCTTCCCTTTTGACTTCAGTTTGAGTCCTTAGTACTACCTGCAAGCAGGGTGAGCCTTCCCTCTTCAGTTGATACTGTCTCAGAAGCATGTGGAGAGACGAGTCTCCTAGGCTATTTAAACCCAGGCAAGTTGGCAATGGGAATTGACTGTCATAGTAGGTGAAGCCACTTAGCAGAGTAACCTGCTATTCTAACCTGCAATGACTCTAGATTGTCAGTTTTATCCCCTGATAACAAGTCAGAACTTCTCTCAGGACCAATCTCAGAAATTTCTGATGCCCTGTTGGCATGTTCAGATGATATTGTAATTCGGGTCCCCTGTCTCATCCCTTGTGTAAAATCATCCATCCAATGCAAAATTTAAAGTTATTCACAATCTAGCCTCAACCTAACTTTCCAGCTTTATATTTCAGGCCCACCAGGAATCTGTATGTTTTGCATTTCTTGTGGTAAATTAAAGGAACGCTAGTTTACACATGAACTCTTCTAACCCTGGGTGGTACGGATGCTGTCAAATTCTTTACTGCTCAGAAAAGTACAGTTCTGCCCCGACAGGAACCATTAAACATGGCTAGGATCTGTGAATTTCAAGTGTTTCCCAGGTGCCAAAAAAGGAGATTAAAATTACCCCACATTCTTCTGAAACTGAGTAACAGAGAGAAGTCAAAGCCACTTCATCAGTCTTTATTTTCATACAGCACTGAGAATCAAACCTATAGCCTAGCACAAACTAGCAAATATTCCATCCATGAGCTATAACCCCTGCTCATCAGTCTTTCTTGATCAGTTCTGTGTGTATTTAGGAATCATCTTAAAATGCCATTAATGTAAGTTTGGCACACCTCTGCAGGTGTCTCAAATTGTCCATACTCCCTTGGTGCCTAACGTATACAGACTGTCTACGTCAGGAGACCGTTAAAGAGGGTCAGCACCAGCTGCTCTTCTATGACCAGGTCCCAAGCTGGTGGTACTCAGTGTTCGTCACACTTTTCATGAGCTCCCTGAAACTACTTCAGCATCATAGTCTTCATCAATCGGACCCTTTCCAGACCTTTGCCACCAGCAAGCCCAGCCTGGTTCAAGGCTTTGTCGGTAACCTTTCACCTCTTGTTATAGGCAACATGTGGGCTCCACTCCTTGCACTTTCTCTTACTGCCTCAGAGTCCCCAAAGGATGTTCTCTACATAGAAAGAAAATGCTTAGAGATATCTATACGCAGGAAGAAATCTCCCCTTCAGCTGGAGGTGCGGTTCAGTAATGGAGCCTGTGTCTCGGGCGTCTGTTAATGCCCAACAATGCAAAAAGAAAGGAGAAGAGAGAAGGGAAGGATGCTTTTCAACAGAGAAAATCTAAACAGGTACACAGACCACATTTAAAGGCTTTTCTAACAACCTCTGACTCCTGCTGTATGATTCACTGCTCTTCAGCATCTTATGACTTCTCCCTGCTTAATGCCATGTTTCCTTTCGAGTGCTTGGTTTCTGTCTCCTCTCACCTAATTGTTAGAGGCTAAAGAAAATGTACAAAACCTCTCACAGAGGTTTTTTTTCATTTCATAGAAGACACCAAAAGATGCTCAGAGATGCTAAGTGACTTACTCATTTATATATTCATTCAAATCAGACGTGTCCTACCTACTCCTTTCCACCATGCTCAGATAATGTGCTTGAAACTGTAGTCTGGAGTGCTCCGTTTTCATGGCAACAGACACGATTTTAGGAGAACAACAAGCACACACCTAATCCGTGAGCCTGCTAATAGCAGGTACAGTGCAATTCAGCTTGAATAGAGATGATTGCAGAGACTCAGCAAATGTGTCAGCTGTCAGCCTCGTTGAGAATGCTAATGCCCAGGTCCCTCCTTTTCTGCCACCCTGCATGCCAAACGTGAAGATGGTAACTCACTCCTGCCTCTTTACTATGGATAGTGACTGTGAAGGACAGACAATGGAATCACCTCCTTAAACCAGGGCACTGAGTCTCCTTCTGGCGGTCATCACTACCACCAGTCTACATCTGGAGGCCAGTCAGAAGTTGAAGGTCTTCCTACACAGCAAGTGGAAGGCCAGCCTGGGCTATGTGAGATCTTATCTCAAAATAATAAAGCAAAAATATAAAACAAATTTAAAAAGATGTTAGAAAACTCACAAACCAGATTCTTAGAAGAATGAGGCTCACAGCCACTCTCTTAATGCACTGGGTGGGGCAAAGGCAGTGGTAGAAAGGAGTGGAATGGGGGACTGGTCCCTGGACAGGGGGATTTCGTCACAGTGCTCTTGGAAGGTAGACAGGGATAACCAGGAAGCACTTCAGCAAATGATCATGTCGTACAGCCTGGGAGTGGATATCCATGCTCCATACACACCAACAACAAAAAAGGGTGCCTTCTCCTTGGTGCCATTTGGCTAACAGCCATGAGAGCTTTGAGCAGAGCAGAGAGGACTTGAGACCAGGCTTCCTGTATTGTGTAGCTTTCCACCATTCCCCTGTGGAAGCTGTCCTTATCTGAGGCCAGCAGACCCTTTGCTGTGGAGAGCATTATCTCCTGAACACCGGCACAGATTGGGGTTGCACACACTGTCCAGCCCACTCCTGACAGATGGCAGGGAGCCCAAACCCTCCATATGCTGCTCTGTTCTCTGGGAAGGCATGGGCTCGCAGGCTGATTTGGCACATGCTGCTGTGACCGTGGGTGTCTCTGAAGCAGCCAGCATCACTGCCCTTGGGCTAGTTGGCACTAATCAGACAGGGTTGTAACAGAGTGAGCATATTCTGAGGTGGCCAGCCTAGAGAGCAAATCAAGCCCTCGGGTGTTAGAAGATACGGGTATGGATGTCTTTGGGGATTTTCATTTGTTGACCTGATCAAGGGAGATGATAATGAGCTGTAGCATACACTTCTAAAGTATTCTGTGCCTCCTGTTGTCCCAGCCAGTGGGTAATTTTCCATTTTCGTTGACTTCTGGTATCCTCTGAGGTCTAAGATTTCCCTACTGTGTATCTTTCTAAAGATGGTAAGTAGTTTACAGAGAGCTGCCAACAAAGAAGACCTGGGAAGGCTCACCCTAGGGGAACTGACACCTCCGATGTATCGTGGGAAGATGCTCCCATGGTCATATCTGTCAATCCTCTTTATAATCCTTGCTTTCCAAAAGCTAACATTTGAGTTTAGAACACCACAGTTTCCAGGAGTTCCAGCACAGATCAGCAGCATAGTGTGTGTCAGCTGCAATTAATTCCAATATTGTTCTTTTCTGATCTCAATCACATTGTAAGTGGAAATTCAACCACATGCCCCTTAAACTCCACCACAAGAACTCCCATTTTATAAGACACCCACAACTTTAAATCTCAGTAAAATCCAATTTGAAGAGTTCAGTTTCAAACTTCTTCTTGTACATAGTCTTCACTTCTGAGCTTATGAAGTTCAGCTTATAATGAAACTATTACAAGTCATTTTCTTAAAAAGCCATATCTCAATAGCAAGAAAACTCATAACTAGGAGAAAATTAGTAAAGCCTTGAACAGTGTTTTCAAAGTGGGCATACAAACAGCCAGTGGCTATATAGGGGTAAAGTGCTCTCAACATCCTTAGCAATCATGGAAATAATGGATATATAACCTAAAGCCACAATGAGGGGTCGTGTCACACCTGTAAGAGTGGCTACTGTTTTAATTTTTATTAAAAGGTAAATGTGATGTTGTGGAGAAAGGGGCACCTTTGTACTTTGATGATAAGAATGTAAATTAATGCACCCATTGTGGGGAAGGATCGTTTCCTCAAAAGAACTAACCACAGAACTCCCATATGATCCATTTACTCTCACTTCTGCATATCTACCCAAATAAATGCAACCAAGTGTGTTGAAGACATTCTCAAATCCTGTGTGGCATACCAATGGTCTACCAATGGATGAATAGGCAAAGGAATGTGAAATGCACATGCACACATACACACACACACACATACTCATGTACACACATGCATGCAAGCATGCACACATGCACAAACACACATGTATGCTGGTACCATTCAACCTTTTAAAGGAAGGAAATCATGGAATTTGTATAAATGAAACTGAACACTATGCTAAGTGAAAAGAGACCTTACATGAAACCCTTTACATGTGGTATATAAGAGCATTACACTCCTAGAAAAGCTTGAGATAATTAATGGTTATTAGGGTGTAAGAAAGGAGAGACGGGAAGAAGTTAGTGGAAGGAGACAGGTTTTTTGCATGTAATGAATAAATTTAGAGAGCTACTGTACGGCATAAAAACTGTTAACAATGTATACATCAAAAGTACTTAGAGAATACATGTCACATATTAGTACTAAAATAAATGAGAAATAAATACGATTGCTTATGAGTGCCAGAGAAATGTCCTGTTACCAATGGGAAGGGATTTTCTAAAAATCTGCTTATTTTTATTCTGTTTTGAGTGTTTTGATGACATATATGTAGGTGCTCCACAGACATTAGTACCCATGGAACACAGAGGGCAGTGTCAGGTCCTCTAGGACTACAGTGACCTACAGTTGTGAGCTACCATGTGGTTGCTGGGAAAGGAACCCAGGTCCTCTGCGAGAGCAGCCAATGTGTTTAGCCTTTGAGCCATCTCTCCGAACCCACTTGGAAGGGCATTTAACTAAGGTAGAGTTGGTGGCTTGTGTCCAGTTTTGTCTGGTTGTGACAATAACAAGGTGAGGAAGCAAGGCTCATTCTGTACACATTGCAGAAGTACTAGTCCGTTACTGGTGGGGAGGGTGCTGTTGAGCAGGGCATTTCATTGTACGACTTGACAAGGCAGAGAGGGGTGGGGGATATGTCTGAATCATGCTAAGCACTTTACCTTCTCTTTGAGACCCACTGGGCCCCAGCTGATGAGATGGTGTTGCCCACACTAGGGGAAGTGTCTTTCCCTCCCCTTAGTCCCATCTCTGGGAACCCTGCAGATATTCCCAGAGCTGTACCTTACTAATCTTCCCGGCTCTTCTCAGTCCAATCTAAGTGAAAATTGAGACTAACCATGCCATTACAAGAGTAAACTGTGATCACTTCAGGTTCAAACCAGCTATGAGTTCCCCAATTGCCTTTTGTTTGAATACTGCTCCTTTGGTTTCTTCTTAGAGGGAAAAAAATGCATCCTTATGATAACGCTTTTAGGCAAGCAAGCCATATGGTTGGTGGAGGATTAAGGAGAGAATGTGGTTTTGGTCTCAGTGTACTCATAAATAGAAGAGTGACTGAAGAGGTAAATTTAGTTTAGGGAGCAACACTAATGAAGGTTTGAACCATAAGATATTTTTCTTCTTTCAGTTAAGGTTTGACCTATTTTAGAATTTTGGTCTAAGTCCAAAAGTGTGTGTATTTCTTTCTATCCAGCCATAGAAAGAGCAATTGTTTTCTCTATTCCTAAATCAGGAAAGGAAGAACAAAAGGTAAATGTATGCCTCCTAAGGAAAATCCAGACTTTTTAAAGACCATTCTGAGTCCTAAATAGAAGCTGTGTTTAATAGAAATATTTATCACTTACCTGAAAGCTCCATAAAAACTTCCTGCCAAGAATTCTGTAGTGCTTCTTGTTAATGAATCCTCCCAGAACCACACAAGGCATTGAATACTATGGAACCATAGCTATAACAAACCCTGAGGGCACCCAGTTTTGTGGTGTCACCTTTTTTCATCTGCAGAAACCTTTTTATAAACAAAAAGTTACTTGGATGTGAGCTTGGTAATGCATGACTGTAATCTCAATAATAGGGAAGCTGAAACAGGAGGATGGATGAGTTCAAGGCCAGTCTGGCTATAGAGGGAAACCCTAGCTTAAAAACAACAACAACAACAACAAAAACCCTAAAGGGTGAGGGTGCATTTCACTGATAGAGTACTTGTCCAGCATATGCAAGACCTTGATTTTGATCCTTAGCATGTTGAGAGATCTCCCACTTGGCATCTCCAACCCTTTGAACTTAGCAAAGAGCCTCTACAAACCTGAAGTCTATCCTTGTCTCAGTCTAGTCTAAAAGTCCAGAAACACACAGGGAAGAGGAG
>JADRCD010144459.1:0-11786 GCA_019843815.1 Montemys delectorum
CGTGCGTGCGCGCGTGTGTGAGTGCGCGCGTGTGAGTGCGCGCGCACGTGTGTGTGTGTGTGTGTGTGTGTGTGTGTGTGTGTGTGTGTGTGTGTGTGTGTGGTGAGTTTGTTATGGTGTGTGGATAAAGTCCAGAATAATCCAGCCGGAGGCAACCTTTCTTTGGACTAGGGGTCAGTCTGAGATTCAGGCATGTGAGAAGTATCCTTTCAGCTGACCTATCTAAATAAGGACAGTGATGCTTTTAAATATGGATCAAGCACTGCAGTAGTTCATTTATAGACAAATTATTTACCTTTGACCTGTGAAATCGATTTCTTGGTATGGGCTTGCTAGGGTCTGCATGATAAAAATTATCTGTGAGTGGAATAGAAATTCCCATATGAGATGGAGGTCTGTAGTTTATCTGCAAAAGATTAAGCAAAGGAAGAGGGCTATGTGTTAATGTTTCATCACCTCATAAGTGGCTTGTTTTTCCAGACAACCATTCTGTGCAAATTCTTTACTTTTAGCTGCAGGGACTAAAATATATTTCACCACTTGACTTTCTCTACCACGCAGTTTCTCTAACTTCAATGACCTGACTCTGTCATGATATAATTTGGAAATTGTAAGGAGGTGAAAATGACTTTTCGTACTCAACATAAAGTTAATGCAGGGTGTGTCTAAGCATTTTTAGAGAAGAGTCTCAGGGATGCCGTTAGAACACAGTGTCAAGTTTTGATTATTTGTTTTCTGTCACAGACCTAAATTTAGTACATCAGCTAATTTTTTTTTCAGGCACAACTGTTTTATTTTTTATTTTTTTCATTTTGTTTTTAAATTAGTAAAAGAACTGAGTCCTAGAAGCTGCAATGATCTAAGCAGCAGCAATTTTGTGCACTCATCTTTTGTTTAAATATGTTTAAATTTTTCACACTTCTGGCACACTTTATTTGCATGAAATTCTGCATCATACATACTAATTGTAGTAAAGTTATTTACCACTACCCCCCATCCCAGGAATTAAAAAAAAAAAAAAAAAAAAAAAAAAAAAAACCTACTCTGGAAGATAATTTTCACTGAAATGTAATCAATCAAACCTCATTAAGTGGATTGTGACAACATTATAAATGATCTGAAAATAACATTTTAACATTTGGCCATCAACTTACAAAAATAGTTTGCTATATAAATTTTTGCAATTTTTAAAGGTATTACATTCTCCCTTCATATTATCCTTAAAATTAAAGCATTATGAGCAGGGGGGGGGGGGGAAGGGAAAAGAATACAGCTGTGTGTTAAGTCATGAAGAAAGAGTATATACTGACTGGGGTGCAGAATTTCATAGGGCCAACAAAGTAGCAGTCTATATTGTTCACTTACACAGGCCAAGTGGAATTTGCAATTACCAATTGCTTTAAATACACCAAATAAAGCTTCTAAATTGACACTATAAGGCACCACCTTAAGTTTTCCAAGGCTGCAACTGTGCATATTTTTAAAATGGTTTCTTAAATCTTTTTTTAAACATCACACGGGGAAGATGTTAAAACTGGTGTAATAGCTCAATAGAATAAGTATTCCAGATGAAGGAATGAAGGAGGGATGAAGAGGAAGATATTCAGAACCCTTCACCAGAATGCCCCCAACTTGACCATAGCAGTGTGCTTTGTGGATGGGGTTAGTCAATGACACCAGCCTGATGGGTCTTTTTTTTCTGCACCAAAACCCATTGAGTTATCTGATCCCCTTGGTAATGAAGAACCATTAGATGTGGAGCACTGGCATCCTCACCACATTAAAAAAAACAAAAACAAATACTACAACTAAATAAATGGCTGGGCAGATGGTTCTATTGGTAGTGTCTGCCACCCAAGTGTGAGCACCTGCCGACATTTGGATTTTGGTACTCAAGTGCAAGACAACTGTTGTATCACTAAAGCATAAACTCAATGCTAGGAACAAAAGAGGCTGATCCTGGGAGTTGTTGGCCAGTCTAGGGAAAATGGTGACATCTAGGCTCAATGAGAATCCTTGCCTCAGAAACAAGGCAGAGAAACAATTGAGGAAGACTTTGGGTCGCTAACTAACGGCTTATACATAAGCCTGAATGGCCAAGCACATCTGCACACACATACCTGCATACACAGTTACTTCCATATGTATGTGCTGGCCATTCCCATATACACAAACACAAAGGTAAAAGACTCACAGATACTATGAAAACAAAAGCCAAAAGTATTATATTGAAATGGGACTGTTCACAGGAAAATTGAAACTTCAAGTTCAACATTTTGAGACTTTTTCTGAGGAAAACCAAACAAGACAAAACACTCAAACCCAAAGAGAAATAGAATCAGTCAGATACATTAGCATGAGACTAGTCATTATAAGCCAAAATAGCTGCATGTATTACAGACACCCACAATCATACCATCATCCTATTAATACTTTATTACTGGTGATGAGAAAAGTTAGTGAGAAAAACCATTATTTCAGAACGTTTTCACAGTTTAGAAATTAATCATCACCATCATGTTCTCAAAATGATCCAGGGTTTGAAAAATGATGGAAATACTTGAGCCATCAGACAAAAAATGCTAACATAAAATGGCCATAGACACATCCAGGACACATATATCACTCTTTCTCTTAAAGGCGCTATAGCTATATTTCTTACCGGCAGAGTTTTGATCATATTAAAACCCTGACTGTCCTTGTGAACTCCACTAATCCAGCCTTCAGGTGGTATGTGCCTACCAGGAGTATGGTGCATCGTCCTGAGGTAACTGCAGCTGCTCTTTATGGTTGGCAGCAGGGTAACAGCAAAGCATGTTGTTGGTCCCTCCCAAACTATCATTGATAGTGAAGTGGAACCCTGGAAAGATCCAAAAATGAAGTTTAGAATCCCGGAAGCATCCAAATTACATTGTTTTTAAAGATCCAGAGAATGATCTATGATAGTTGTAGTTTTGGTTATGAATGGATGATTTTATTCAGCAGATAGCAAGCTAGCCAAAGTTAAAGAATAAATGACAATTAGAGAGATACAAAACATCAAATCAGGTATTCAAAATTCTTGACGAAATAGTCTTATCTTTTGTTTATTTTTTTGTTTGTTTTTTTCGTACACTTTCTTGTATGTGTGTGTGTGTGCGTGTGCGTGTGCGTGTGTGTGTGTGCTGTGTAGCTCAGAGGAAAACTTGCATGAGTTGGTTCTTTTCTCCTTCCTTGACCTTCCAAGTACTGGGGCTATAAGTGCACCGTGGTATGTGTAGTGCTGGGATATAACCCCAGGCTTCACTCATGCCTGACAAGCACTTCACCAAGTGAGCCATACTGTTTGTCTGGAAGTGTTAAATATTGCTTTTATCTATTTAATACATTCATCTCCAATATTTCTAGTAGTTTTTTATTTTCAAAATCTCATTTTCTTGATAAATATCTTGTCCATGATGCCAACTGTCTTTTTGAGCACCAGAACTGACATTTTTGTTTTATTCATAGGCTTACTTGGATCTTCCTTCAGATTACTAGTCACTTTTAAAATTTTCCTTTGAAGTCTCTGTCTGGGCCTTTTACTATTATGGTATCTTTGAATTTGGTTACTCGGGAGTTGGGATCTTTTAGAAGTATCATGCTACTTTTTCTTTTCACGTTGTGTTTTTGAGATGTGATTGTGCATCTACTGGGATGGATATGTTGTCTGATTTTATTTGGGATTCTTCCTGATGCATAGCTTTAAACCTCTCTGCTTTAGTTCCTGTTCTTGAGGTGATAAAAGCAAACAAACAAACAAAACCTTTTGCAAAAGCATCTTAAAAGGGAAAGTGCTAGGCTGGAGAGATGGCTCAGCGGGTAAGAGCACTGACTGCTCTTCCGAAGGTCCTGAGTTCAAATCCCAGCAACCACATGGTGGCTCACAACCATCTGTAATGAGATGAGATCTGACACCCTCTTCTGCAACTACAGTGTACTTATTTACAATTACACACACACACACACACACACACACACACACACAGGGAAAGTGCTTACTTGGCCTTCAGCTAACAGTTCTAGTCTGTCATCAATGTGGCAGAAACCTGAATGCAGATAAGTCACATGACATGCACAATCAAGAGTAGACATTAAGGACTAAGAGAGTGGCTCTATGGTTAAGAGAGCTCATTGCTCTTGTATAGGATCTTGATTCTGTTCCCAGAAGCCACATGGTAGCTCCCAAACATCTGTAGCCCTAGTTGCAGGGTGTCCACACCCTCTTCTGGCCTCCAAGAGCATCAGGCACTCACACATATGTATATGCATATGTATAGGCATAAAAACCAAACCAAAAGTTCCTCTTCATAAAAGAGGAGTGAGCAATGAATGGACACTTCCAACTTACTACTCGTATCATACATTCTTATTCAGTCCATCGTCTAGCCTATGAAATGCTGCTGCTATATCACAGGTCAACTTAGTCTAGCCAAAGTTCATTGAGACCCCCTTTCTCAGGTGACTGTAGATTATATCAAGTTGGTAGTGAAAGCTGACCATTGGAACCTTAGCATTACTTAGGGAGAAAGAAGAAAACTGACATATTAGTAGCATCATCAAAATAATCAGATATAGAAATATAATAAACTAAATTAATTAAGGCCAAGTACTATACTATCGATAATCATATAAAATAAAATGGCCAAAAATAATGTAGAGTGAGGTTTGAAGTTCAAAATATTAAGGTAAAATATGAAACAATAAGGTGCAAAGGATGGGGGGGAAAACGGGGATAGAAATTGTGATTAACAGTTTAGAACACAAAAAGTTAACTTAGGAAAGAGGTTTAAAAATGTAAAAACGTTGCTGTGTGGGGAAAGCATCAGAGCTAAAAATCAACCAAAAAATTTAAAAACATAAAACTATCTTATTTTTTATTCTTTTAAGATTATTTTATTTTGTAGCCATGTGTGGCCTAGATCTTAGTATGTAGACCAGGCTGGCCTCAGATTCTCACATATCTGTCTGTTCCTGCCCCGAGCGCTGGAATTAAAGGTATGATCACATATTTCTGGCTCTTATTATAACCTCCACCCTGCATTATGAAATACCACACAGGTTAAATGTGCTTACTTGTCCTGGATGAAAGGATCAATTTTCTCTTTCATAGCTCTAAGTCAACATTTTCCATAGCTAATAAACTGTTTTGTAATAATAACAATAAAAAAGACTTACTTTTTGAAAATATTTGCCAGCTACCTGAACGTTTAGATAATAATTTTCATTGATGTCAAAACGACCTTTTGCGTTAACTCCCACCAACACTGGGTTTCCAACAATCACAGTGGTAGGAGGGACAGGATATGTTGACATTTCTATGGAATCAGTGCCAATAGTTAATGTTACACAATGAAAACTGTAAAAACAGCTTAATGGTAATTAGCAATTTTAATAGTTCTTAGAAAAATTTACCTTCAGGGACATTTTCCTCAAAAAATATTTTTTTTTCTCTTCCATTCCTCCTTGCTCACTCAGGTTCTCAGAAGGATAACAAGGCCGCTTGGGTACTACTGGCTATGTTTCTTACTAGGCAGGTACTTGTAGGTACAATTACCTACAACTATGGAGATAAGGAAGCTGATGCCTGTTAAATGACTATTAGTATCCTTGCAAAGTTTTATGTGTGATGGGAACTGAACTTGGTTCTCTGCAAGAGCCATGTGAGTTTAGTGCTCCTTTCAAAGATTTCCTGGTTTGTTATAACCTCCTCCAGAGAAATTTAAGGAAGCAGAAAAAAACAGACCAGTCTCTCGGACTCACTCTAGGTAATCTGGGGTAAGCTTTGCTCATTGTAACACTCTATTTTCTTCCCTGTGGCATTTCTAGTTGCCACGTCCAGTTATGCACAATGAACCTTGGACCTGAACTGCGCTTGCTCAAAAATGTTCCCCTCTTAAAGCAGTCCTAGGTGAAGGATGTATAATTTTTCTCAGTAAGAAATGTTTCTGCTTTTGTTTTCTGCAGGACGTTGCTTAGGAAATTATTTCAACTGGATTCTTTACTTGCTGGAAGAAGACGGCCTCTTCTTCCCACTGGCATCTCCTGGCATTGTTTATTAGAGTTGGACCCAGAGAGGCAAATCGGAGGCAGTTAGTGACAGGCAGAGCACCGAAGACAAAGAAACGCTGGGCCCCTTCTCTATTAATAAGTGTTACCCACAGAGATTAAAACATTGTGATGTTTGGATTTGACACATTAATATCTTTACACTTGAATCTATGTAGATAAGACTTCTGCCACAGTGTGGGCGCTAACAGTTGTGCATGCTCTGTTGTAGAGCCATAAAAGCTTTGCGAAAAGCATTGACTCTTTACTTGAACTTGCCAGTGTCTGAAGAGTGATTCAAGTGGGATGAGAAGTTTGACAACTCTGTCTAGACATCCCAGAACAGGCACCTAGAAACTTCTTTTGTTAAAAAGCATCAGCTACCACTGAGGTCCACTAGGAAACTAGAAAGACAAAAGCCTGGCACTCCCACCTACATTTCAGATCTGTCCTTTACTTTGGGCCAGACACCTGATTAACTTTGCATGCACATATTAATTGTTCAAAGAGTGTCCATAAACAAAGTAGCAGCCCTATAGGGAATAAAATATGATGCTCCATTTTCTATATACAGGTGTCTTAGGGCTTCAGAGAAACATCAGATACTGTGCCTCTCATCCCAAAGGCTGACTCCTGTTCATCTGCCTTTTAGTGACCCTTCTTTCAAAGTTAAGGCTTATCTCTAGTGAAAAATAAAGGGCTAGGGTAAAGACGTTTGCTCTTTAAGTACAGATGACCTGAGTCCCACTATGGGACTCATAGTTTAGACAGAGACACCTGCCTCCCAAAGGTTGTTCTCAGATCCCCACACATACACTGTGGTCTATGTGTATAACTATATAGCCTTACAGACACAACCAAAACTAAGGTTAATAAAATCACAACACTCCACATAGCCTACTATGTGACTCAGTGCATGTATTAAGAGAGGCCAGGGCTGGGACGTGACTAAAGCTGAAGCTGGCCCAGTTGTATCACAGGGCAACATTCACAATAGCTGATGTCTAAGACTGAACATTTGCAAAACAAGATGTGGGAATAAATTCCAGAAATAATGAGAAGAGAGATGCACAAGGGGTGATGAAGTTGAGAAGTCAGATGGGAAAGACTGTACCTTCTGTAAACCCAATCAATGGGGAGGAGGAAGAGAGGACTTGCACTCAGGGCTATAGAATGGATGTTTCAAGTTCAGTGGGGCACCTGCCACTTTGTCTGGATTGGCATCTGACTTTGCAAGAGCCTCTCACTGAGTTGTCAGAGCTTATTATTATGGAGCAGGAGGCCTGAAACCCCACAGTACTTAACCTACTTCAGGCCTTTTCAAAAATGAAGGTGCAAACTAAGAGGGATTAAGGCATTTTCTTTCACTCTTTCCACATGCTGGTCAGAACTTCATTCCCAATCATTGCCCTAAACCTGAAGTGGGAATAATATGAGCTGGGCACACAAGCAGGAGCAATCATCTCACCTGGTTTGTCTTTTCTGGCTTTGGGAACAGCGAGAACTTTGGCCCACCATGTAGTTTCAGCACTGAATGAGCAACTAGACCACACCTACACTGAAACTGCTTCATTATTTTCCCTGCTGCAACTCATCCTCTATTGAAACCTGAAACATGTCAGTACTCTAAAGACAGTCTTAGGCGTCTTTATCTGTTTCTCTTCCTTGTGTTCCACATTGACTGCATCCCTCTCTTCTGCTTTGCTTCAATACTCATTTCAACTTTGGCAAATTTAAACTTCTAGTCCTTCTTTAGTAAACTAGTATGAGGTCAAAATCCACCATGATGTTCTAGAGAAGGCAGACACCTCATCACCATGTCAAGCCTTCATCCTCACTGACTCCTCTGCCCACAAAAAACTCTTTTGACCTGTCTTAGTTCTCTCACTGTTGCTATGACAAGAGCAATGTACAGAAAAAATGGGTTTATTTTAGCTCACAGTTCAAGGTACACTCTATTCTGATGGGGAAGTCGGTTTGAAGCAGTTGGATATTTCATCCACAGACAAGAAGCATAGAAGAGTGTATGAATGCATACACAAATCCATCACAAGCATGCTCAGAGGCCTTCCCCCACCCCACCCCACCCCCGTGATTCCTATTTGTCAAGTTAACATCAGGAACCCCCACAAACTCTGAGCTTGGGATGACAGAACTTTAAGGAACTAGCCCTTCCTTCTACAGGATACACACTAAACCTGATTCCTAACCCCCAAGACTGGTCTGCTGAATATAAGTGCTACTGACAATTTGTGTGTGTGTGTGTGTGTGTGTGTGTGTGTGTGTGTGTGTGTGTCTTAGTCAGGGTTTCTATTCCTGCACAAACATCATGACCAAGAAGCAAGTTGGGGAGGAAAGGGTTTATTCAGCTTACTTCCACATGGCTGTTGATCACCAGAGGAAGTCAGGACTGGAACTCAAGCAGGTCAGGAAGCAGGAGCTGACACAGAGGCCATGGAGAGATGTTCTTTGCTGGCTTGCTTCTCCTGGCTTGCTCAGCTCGCTCTCTTATAGAACTCAAGACTTCCAGCCCAGGGATGGCACCACCCCTTTGATCACTAATTGAGAAAATGCCCCACAGCTGGATCTCATGGAGGCATTTCCCCAACTGAAGTTCACTTCTCTGTGATAACTCCAGCCTGTGTCAAGTTGACACACAAAACTAGCCAGTACAGTGTGTATGTGTGCATGAAACCTTAAGTTAAATCATAATGGTCACTAGCAACACCACAGTCTTGCCTATATATTCAATTTCTATCCTATTATCTCCAACCAGCAAAGAAGTCTGGCCACCTCAAGCAACCTCTTACTGATGACTCATCCAGCTCAGCACAGCCCTGCTGGGACATCTCCCACTGCTCTCATCTATAGTCTATGTCTTTTAATGTGCACAATCTACGCCTTCCTCTTTTCAGTTGCTACCTTGCCATGATGCCTGTAGTTGTCCCAGAACCTGGTCCTTTCCTAGCTAATATTTTTAATGGCTCATTACATCTCATTACTTCAGAGAAACTTTAGAAGTTTGGGAAGTTTTGGTTTCCCATACACAAAATTTTTCAAATTTCTTATGATTACTAATTCATTATTGTTGTGGGTATATGATATGTGTATGTTCAAGTGTGTATATATGAATACCATGGTGGGCATGTGCAGGCCACAGAGTCACTTTTGGGAGTTAATTCTCTTTCAGCTGTGGATCCAGAGGCCAAGCTTGGGTTGTCCGAGTTGCATGGCAAATACTTATATCCACTGAGCCTTCTCATTAGCCCTCAGATCTCACATGTATTTTAGTATTGTTGTAGTTTCATTTTTAAAATATATGTTTTCTTAACAATGCATATGCATGTGTGTTTCTGTGCATGTGTGAGTGTGTGTGTGTGTGTGTGTGTGTGTGTGTGTGTGAGAGAGAGAGAGAGAGAGAGAGAGAGAGAGAGAGAGAGAGAGAGATTGTGTCTGCATATTAATGCAGATGTGTGCATGAGATGGTGCCTTTTGGGAAGGTCAGAGGACTCACTTGTGGGACTTGGATCTTAATTCTCTTCCTCCTCTATGGTTCTCAGGTGGTAGTCTTGGTAGAAAGTGTCCTAACTTGTTGAGCCATATTACCAGCATAGCTTCACAGGTTTTAAAATAATTATGTGAAAATATAAGATATACTATAATATTTTGTGTAAAATTTTTTGGCTTGAATTAAATACCTGCAATAGGGGCTGGGAAGATTGATTGCTCAGTGGTTACAGGAACTTTACATTTTTGTAGAGGAACTTGGTATGATTACCAACACTCACATGGTAGCTTACAACATGTGTCATTGAGTTCCAGGGGATCTGAAGCCCCCTTATGGACACCATTGGAGAAACATGGTGCAGATACATGCAGGCAAAACACTCATAGACACAAAATAAAAGTAAACATATTCTTTAAAAATATCTAAGGTAAATATTGTTGTAGCAAAGAAATTAAGGCTTTCTTTTAGAAGGACAACAATAAAATCTATGCTGAAATATGATTAAAGTGTTGACTATGAATTTACTTTCATTTCTGCATTTCTCCCTTTGGTTTTTTGAGACAGAGTTTCTCTGTGTAACAGCCTTGGCTGTCCTGGAACTCACTATGTAAACCAGGCTAGCCTGGAACTCACACTGATGGCCTGTGCCACTATTTGCCTGACTTACTTCAAAATATAAAAAAATTATTGTCTAGATCTTAGGGTAACTATGAACATTAAAAATGTCTAAAAGTATTCAGAATAGAGCATAGAATATAAACATAATTAGAACAACCTCTGTTAGTAGTAGATCCTAGCAATCAGGGAATCCACAATGCATATCAAAGAGTATGTTCTATACTTAAGAAAAGAAACAAGTTTTTCTTTTTAATAAAAGCAAGCTTACCTGTTGGAATAATCTTAAATTGAAAATCTACATTGTTTCCCACATCAATATACTTTATAAGATTAAGGGACATAAAATCAAGACTATCTTCTTGAATCCAAAAATTACATGGTTTTGAATGTACGGTCCAATTCCGTCCCCCAACTGTGCCAAAGTTGTATAAGAACCAAGACCCTGCTGAAAATGTCAGTGTTGATTTTATTGTGTGAGGCATCGTAGCGAAGCTAGAAGCAGTCCATTGATCCTTTATTTCCATGATCAGAAAGCTACTATGGCCAGGTACTACCACAGACTTTTCTACATCCGTAGATTTAAATGAATTCTGGGGATCTGAAGGTAAAATAGAGAAGATACAATATAGAAGGAAACAGTTAATGTTCATTAAGCAAGTGTGATCATAATTAACAAATGTTTCATCTGGATATTTAAAATAACGATCATAGCCTCAGAACATCTTCCAAACTTCAGTTACAACTAAATTACAGTATTTTATAGAAAGTTCATTAAGTATATGTCATACACAAAGCTATCCTTTAATGTTTACTTTACAATCATTGTATAAATTTCTCAGCAGAAAGGCTGGAGAAATGGGTCAGTGCCCCCGGGGCCAGTGCCAGGGACCAGCGCCAGCAGGAGATCTTCTTTCTTGTTGGTTCTTCTTGAGGCAGCAGAGAGGGAAAGGGGAAAGAGTGATGGCAGAGGGGAAGATTTGGTCTTAGGAGATAGGGGGTTAAGAGTTTGTCTTACGAGATATTTAGGGTTGCTGTATAATAATAAAAAGTTTGCTTATCTAAGTCTACATTACTATTCTACTATAGCTGACCTGCCTTCTGTGTTCCTCTGAGGCCAGAAACTGCAGTCTCTGACACTTAGCACCTTATCCTAAAACAGCAGGAGATTAAGGATTAATTGCTAGAGCCTTTTCCCTTTTGTCCTGATGCCTCTTGCTAGTCAGGCTAGTGGGAAGTTTGGAGCAATAAACTTCTATTGAACCAGAAGAAGAGAATAACATTCACAGAAGGAAAGGCTTTTACATAAGCAATTATGCGTAAACTCACATAAATTCATATACAGACTCACACATTTGCAGTTATACATTTTCATTCAAACTAGTTGGGCTCAGCTTCCATAAATTCTCACAATTACATAATTACACACACATACATGCATACATTCTCACAATTACATACTTACATATACATCCATTCTTACATATGCATATGGAGCAAAGACCAAGCATGTTGCAGAAAGAACTCACTCATTCTGGATGAAAAATGAGCTCCAATCTTTATTGCATAGTGAAAAAAAAAAAAAGCTTCTACTCTT
>JADRCD010144463.1:1717-14283 GCA_019843815.1 Montemys delectorum
CTCTCTCTCTCTCTCTCTCTCTCTCTCTCTCTCTCTCTCTCTCGACCGCCCCCCTGGGTGGATTTCGGTCAATTGGAGGGAGCGGGGCTCTTGCCGGAGGGGAAAGGAGAACAGTTCGGGGACGCGGATGGGGGACCCCTCGCCGCCCCCGAGCCCCTCCCGCTCCCCAGTGCCCTCGCGGCCCAGTAGCTCCAGCGAGTCGGAGTCTGCCGTGGAGACTGTGCGGCCGCGGGGACCGCCGCGGGCTGGGCGCCGGTTCCCGGGCTCAACACTGCCACTATCTGACACAACAGGAGCAGTGTTGGGGGGAGGTTAGCTGCGTACAGAGACGCGAGATGTGATAGGCTCTCCTAAATGGGTGCTCTTTTTCTTTTTTTTTTTTAAACCTGGTAATTACATTTCACTTCCAGAGATTTATATTTTTTGTTAAGCTACTTGTTTGCATTCAAATGTTCGTGAGCATTCCTCTTTTATTCAGTAGAACCGGACCCTGGATGAAGGCAAGGACCAGCTGGGATGACAAATGCACACTGACATAGTCCCCTTTACAGGGTGGCAGAAATGAACAAGATGAAAGGAGCGTCTCCCTCTCTGACAAAAATACGGTGCTGTTTCAGATCGCTCTGAGAATTGGTATCTGGGTTGCAAGGGTCTTTCCAAGGACAACTGAGCAATGAAACCCCTCAGGTTTATGTCGATGTCATATGACAAAATGAGATGGACGTGATGACTCTGGGGGCATCTATCTACAAAGGGTCTGTTTTAAACCTCCAGTCAAACAGGAGTTTTGAGAGGGTTCCTGGCTCTCATGTTTTCTAAGAGTTTGGAATCATTTGGACTGGGAATGGACTGATCCAGAGGTGAGCAAGAGGGCTTCCCTTCACCAGCCCTCTCAGCTACCAAAGAAGATTGGAGAAGGTGTGATTTCACCTTCTTCTGCTTCTCAGATAACTGTTCTATTTGGGCATGAGCTTTTCCTCCCATAACTATCACTTCATTGGGGAGATCACTTCAACAGATCTTTTATCATAGTTCATAGTGGGACGTTATTATAAACGCCCCAATCAAGTAATCGTTAATTAAAAGAAAAAAGAAAAGAAAAGATAGGGTCGATAAACTACCAAAGACGACAGAAACCAGGGCACAGAAGCAAAGTCAAAGCCAACAGTCTTTGGATCAAATGGCCATGAGCTTGTGCTCCCAGACTTGTGAATCCTAGGCCTAAGTCTACAGGACAACAGGAACATCTAAGTCGGTAGTAGCATCCAGCCAGTCTCTTAGCCCTTCGCAAAGGGGAAGGCCTCTCGGAGATCAGAACGGCTTTCCCACAGTATATGGCTGGCAGATGTCATAATCAGAAGGAAAAAAAAACAAACATGTTTCTTGGTTTGTTTACAGGGCCTTCTATCCTATGATGCATGGCTTGGAAAGCAAATAAAAGAAAACTGTTCCTTATTCTAAAATCCACTAAATAACTCATAAGGTATAAACAGAGTGCAGAGATGATGTTCACCTGGGGGAATACCGAGTAGACTCCCATTGGCGCAATGTTGAGAAAACAGTAGACTAGCCCAAAGCATTGAATTAAAGTCACGAATGGACACTATACCCCCTGTCTTCCTCATGGACTGTTTCTCCCTTAATGGTCCATCTTCAGTTATAATAAGAGAGGGAAGGGGAAGAAGAAAGAAGGGATATTCTTTCTCTTTGTCTTATCTACATAGAGATACTTGCACATTCTTTTCACACATGTTTTAGTTTGTGCTGGTGTATCACGTTATGAATATAATGCTATTCAAGTGGGATAATGGAGGAGTCACTGAAACTGAACCACTTTCTGGGCTGTCTAGCTCTTGTTCACCTAGAACTTTCCCCAGATACTAGCTGGGTACCTTGATCCTTCCCCTCATCTTCTTCCATAATGGGTCACCTTTGGATGGCCTCAGCACCAAAGCCTAGCAGAGCAAGTCTTGGGCTGAAAAAGCAGTTGGCACGCAAACTGTGTCGTACAGAATGGAGAAAGTGCGATCCGATCCAAGCACCAGATGAGAACACGCATGGCATGCACCTTTTACACCTGCGTATCTTGCTTATCAACATTATGAGGTCAATAAACTATTGTACAGGGCAGACGAGGCACTGATACTATGGATGCAAGCTAGAGGTGCAGACGGACCAGGGCGCCAACCCTTTCTCTTTCCTCATAGGCTTTACAGCTGAGAGGGAATGACTGCACAACTCAGTATGGGAAGGCTAGAGATGAGATGCTTACAGGGCATACAGGCCACAGATGCAGAGGAGGCTGGCAGAGGTCTGGTCTCTTGAACATACTGCTTGTGCCCATTTAACATATAACATACACATTTCCTTTCCTCTGTTGAACACCTCTCTCTCTCTCTCTCTCTCTCTCTCTCTCTCTCTCTCTCTCTCTCTTTCTCTCTCTCTCTCTCTCTCTCTCAATGCATCTTCACAGCAAAATGGGAAATTCATGAGGACCGAGTTACGCCTTGCATAGACATTGTCAGAAAATGTGAGTGAGACTCGCTGTCCCTCTGACACCATCATGTGGTCACCTGGGCCGTTGTTTCTGCCCCAGGCATCTAGGGCTTATCCTATAAATCGGTCACTTACCCAACAGTCTATGCAGGAATGATGCAAGGACATATGGGATGATCGCATCCCACAGCACTTGAGAACTTATTTCGCTCATGTAAATTTGAAATCTAGTTCAAATTGCAAGAACATTTCCAGCGTGATGCGATGCTCAGAAACGATTACACCCCCTTCCCAGGTTCGAATACAAGAGTTATTCTTATCTTTAGTAAGGTGAGCTAACATGCTCTTATGTGATACTTCTTATTTTAAAGAGAATTAGCTGGTGGAATTACTGTGCCTTGGGATTCACCTTGATTTTCTTCATCTTGAATGGGTTCGTCATTAATTCTTAAAATGCCCCAAATGCTTCGGATGTGCTCTTAGCATTGACACTTTCCCATGTCACCTGACAGGCCTCCACAGTGTGGTGAGGGTATGAATAGAACTTGTCTTGGGTTAGGTCACAGTAATGGAGAATACATCCAACTGAAGGTTGTCAGGGGGTGATAGGTGTCTCAGTGGAGGACTGGCTTTGCTGTATTTAAAGTTAAGGGGCAATTCTGGAACTGTAGAGCTGGGAAGCATGTTCTATGATACAATGAATCACTCACGCATCCAGTCATCAAGGAGACTTGGTTTTAGCCTTATTTAGCGAGTCCTTTCATCCCTCTTGGCGTTTGACATTTTGCTTTGAGAAAAAGAGAACCCAGACATCTTCTGAGGACAATGCTAGCCAAAGAAAAATTCACTTTAAAAAAAAAAATTCAAAGACAGGAAAGGCTTAGCCTCAGCAAGACAGAACATTGTGGGATCAATCGGAGGGGAGGTAGAACTGTCCTTCAGCATAAGAAATGTATCAAGGAAGACAAAGGCCTGTCTGCATGTGTCCTGAGGATCACAACCCCAGTGAGCCAAAGTTATAGGGAAAAAAACTCAACTCAGCATAACAGAAAACATAGGAAGGTCCTCGAATGAAATCATCACCTCCCTGTCAATCATCCCCATCAACCACCTTCCCTATCAATCAACCACCCTACCTATCAATCACCCTCCCTATCAATCACCCTCCCTATCAATCACCCTCCCTGTCAGTCACCCCCATCAATCACCCTCCCTGTCATTCACCCCCTATCAATCACCCTCCCTATCAATCAACCACCCTCCCTATCAATCAATCACCCTCCCTATCAGTTACCCTCCCTATCAATCAATCACCCTCCCTATCAATTACCTATCAATCACACTACCTAGCAATCACCCTCCCCATCAGTCAATCACCCTCCCTACCTATCAGTCACCCTCCCTATAAATCAATCACCCTATCTATGGACGAGCCTCCTGCCCTGAGAAACATGCCACAAGACTTTATGCCCTTATTTTCCTATCTCTCTATCCAAGACTTTTCAGTCTACTTTCCTTGTCTTCACTAGATAAAATTATATCTGGACTCTATTGTATACTCCATAAGCATTACTTACAAGCCAAAGCTACTTAACAACAGATATGACACGGATCCCGTCCCTTAGAAGACGTTGCCACCTGACTCTCCCCAGACTGACGCTGTCCAGCTGCCTGTTGGATCCTGTCGAGGGAAAGAGGACAACTAGGGTTCCTATGAACTTGAAATGGCAGTTATTTTTAAATCCCAGTATTTTAATTTGATAACACCTAACCTTTGTTTTGGATGAACATTAATCCTGCATTATGAATGACTGGATGAATAAAGAAATCAATCAATCAATCAACCCAAGGTACCATGGAGAGGTAGAAACTGTATCCTTTGACTCTACTTCTGGCCCAACGCTGACTGATTGGGTAAAGCTGAGTATGAAATTTTAATTCTCTCTAGCTCAGCTTCCTCATCAATAAACTGAGCACCATAGCCTTGCCCAAAACATAAATCATCATGAAATATATAGGAATTATCAGATGTAAAGTTACCTTATGATACTCAATGATGTGGTTCAAATTCTGGCTTTGATTATTAAAATCTGAGAGAATAGTTTAGATGATTCCTTCTAGATGCAACTTTTAATTCTACTGCTCCAAAGGTCTCATCCTCTCCCTCTCAGAAGTAACAATGCAATTTCTACCCTTCCTGGCTCCCACCCTGGCTCCCCTTTAGAAGGATTCCTTTCTTTGACCACTTCTTCTGAATCTACCACAGTTGTCCAATGTCAAGGAATAGAGTGCAACCATCTTACGACAAGCAGGTGCCATATAGTGCCATCATATGAGCAAGAAATGGTGCTTAATTGTCAGGGATCCTTAGCCAGCCCTAAGAATGGATGGAAATTGGTTGGACAGTTTCTGGACTGTACTCTGGAACTCATGCTATCTCAGCTAGGAGAAACAGACTTTACAAAGCACACGGTTCATTGGGAGGGTCCTCCGAGGGACCTTCCACTATTTGAAAGTAATCTTCTTTTGGATTTGTATTCTGTGGCTCCTTGTCAACCTCATCGTTCCTGTGATTTTAGAGTATGTACAAATCTGCAGTGAGATTAGAAGTATTCTCACCCCCCAACTAAAGCTAGGTGTGCAGCTGTAAGGAGTTTATGTTCATAACACTGTATAGCGCTGGAGTCTGTACAAGATTACAGAGGGACAGTATAGCAAAGGAAATCAGGATTCTCTTCATGGTCATTGAAAACAAGGGATGCCCAGCTAGATGCCTTGCACTGATGACAGGATTATTAAAAAGAATGCAGGGAAACTTATCAGAAGGCAGATATAGGAGGAATGAGGAGATTTCATGAAAATCAGCACGCTGCCTGTCCCTTCTCCCTTCTATTGTCCCTCCTCAGCCCCTCTTCCCTTCTACTGTCCCTCCCCAGTCCCTTCTCCCTTCTACTGTCCCTCTCTCTTCTGTCTAAAAGATGCCACGTGAATTAATGAGAGAAAAGAGCACGTGACGTCAGTGAGTCCAGCATATGCTTATTGGATACTAGCTACTGCTAGAGAGTTTTCCTGCCCTAGCTTTCTCTGTGCACTAGATCTTCCCTAGAAATTGTCCCCTCCTTCCAACAATCCTTGCAAATGCTGTCTTTAGCACTAATCTTCCCTTCCGTAGTAGCTATATCTGATACCCACCTCTCTAATCCTTACCATTATGAGGAGAGGATGCAAGAAACAGAACATCTTCCTTAGCTACACACACTAACAGCCCAGAGTCTCTTCCCTGGGTAGGAAAGAGAGGTGGGGTATAATAGCAGGCCATTTGAAGACAGAACCCCTGGCTAGCCAAGGCCACGGATTAGTTAATAGACTTCGGGGGAGGGGGACTGTTAGGGCTTTTCAGAAGACTTGAAACTTCCTACTAGAACCCTCTATACATACGTGCAGCTCCCTATGCTTTGCTCTTGACACATTAAACTCTCTGCATACTTGGGCAAATCTCTGTTGGCTAAGCCGAGCTTGGGGTTCAGATTTTGTATGATTTATATAAGTAAGCTTGTAATCTCATGGAAATAAGTTAGATATCAGTCACTAGCTATAACAGCATGGATTGTGTCTTATTACCTGGTCAGAACAGATCCCTCCTGTCTGAAGGCATTAGCAGGCAGCCAAGGAAGCCACACTATTTAGTTCTATGACCTTCAGAGGAGGGAAGTGCTGAATAGTTGAAGAAACCCTCATGTTCTTTTCTCCAGGGATTTGCTGTTTTGGAAAACACATGCGGGGCAAGAGTGTAGGCAAGTGAGCAAAAGCCTGAGGAAAATGTGGCAATGTTTGGAGCTTAGGAGAATAAAACTGGAGTTTAGTCATTTCTATGAACCTGGATCTGAAGGTTTACGGCGGGCCACAGGAGAGTTCTCCGACAGGGTTCCTCTGGGAGAATGCAATAGTAAGGTTGCAGAATGCAAAGTGTGATGAAGTTGAGGAGAACTAAGAGGCAAGAAGGCTACATAGATTTCTGTGGCCAAAATTATGGAAATTATATATATGTACAATTTATATATAACATATATGTATATGTATATATTTTATATATTATATATATATACACACACACATATATATATTTCAGCCTTCACCAAGGAAAAAAGTTCTGGTCAAAATATAACAAACAACAACAACAAACAAAAAAATCCCTCAAGCTTTCATTTGGAATTCTCAAAAACCTTAGTCTTAAGAGTAAAGAAGCAGGGTAGTGGAGTGATAGTGGTGATGGCAATGGTGACGGTGGTCATGGTGATGATGGTGGGGGTGATAATGATGGTGGAGGTGGTGGGGAAGGTAGAGGTGATGATGATGATGGTTGTGATGATGGTGGTGATAGAATAACTCAGAGTATCCTGGTGCGTTCCATCTCCAGAACCATATAATCCTAGAACAGTTGCACACTTACATAATCTCACCAGGTAGAAACAGAAAGATCAGATGGTCAAGGTCATCCTCAGCTACATAGTGAGTTAGAGACCACTCTGGGTTACATAAGACCCTATGATTCATAAACAAACAAGCGAAAGGAAAGTGAAATGCACTACCTACACAAAGAATCTTATGGTTTTGGTTTTGTTTCGTTTTTACATCCAAGTTATTTCTTTATCTGATTAAATTGAGGTCAACTCTTATACTGATTATGAATGCATTTTCCCTTGTTTCATATTGAGTTCAAAGGCACTAAACGAATAAAGAGATGAATAAACTAAAAAGAAATAACTATAGTCAAAATGTGATCGAGATTTGAGAGTCCTCAGATACAGATTGTAAAATTGCTATAATTAAGATAGTTAAGAAAATATAATTTGTACAGAATCAGCAGATGCATACTTGTTGATTTAAAGCAGAAAAAGTGGGGAAGCAATTCAAGGATAGAAAGAAAAGATGCTGTAAATAGATTTCAGGGCAGACTGAGGGCATCTGAAGAGAGGATTGTAAACAGAAGTTAGGGCAGTAGAACTCACCCAAAGGAAAGGATCAACTCTGGTTTACAGGATTAAGATATTCTAAAAGTCAAAGAATAATCTTTGATCGAAATAGAATCAACTTGAAATAAATTTTAAAACCATAACTCTTTTTTAAAGTTTTATTGCATTATAATGAGAAAAGTTACATGATTTCAATTTATCTGAATTTAACATTTAAAAACATATTTTAAGTAAATAGGATTAAATCACATTATTATTTTCCTTTTGTACCCCAGCTCCTCCCAGAGACCCCCTTCAATACCTACAGTATCTTTTTTGTCATATTCTTTAAAATTTATAAAATATAACAATAAAAATGAGTATTTTAAAAGTCGTTTGATATAAAACAAAAATCAATTTAACAGTCTTATGTAGATGCTCGTCTATGACAATATTGAAAATACATAAATTTTTCTCAATATACATTTTAAATAACTCCAAACGTATTAACTGTTTATTTCAAAATAATACATCACTATTAATATTTTCTTAAGTGAACATAAATATATAAATTGTTTTTCTTTGTTTGTTTGTTTTATATTTAGTAGAGCTTTAAATCTTGGCTCTTACTATGGTAACTTGATACAAGAGTTACAAATGTCAAGCAAAGCATTCAGTCTCACTCTTTGTTGTTCTCTTACAAACCCCCACCCAATTAAATTGTCTACATTTCTTTTGGATATATAAATACTTTTACAATATGTAAGCTGTTCTGAAAACCATAGTATAGAGTAAAAACATAAAATAAACAATACTACTAATAGAGAGGCTGAGATAGGAGAAGCAAGATTTCAAGACCATTATGTTGTACACAGCCAGACACTGTCATGAATAAAGAAGCTGAAAGTGTATATTTGTACAATATTGGACCTATTTCTCCAATTACCAAATTAGAGAGACCATTGGATGACAGTCAATAAATTTCTAATTCCTCATATTATTGTATTTCAGTCGATTAGGATATGTTGGTAATATTAATTTTCATATTAAGATATTAAGAAAAAGTAATTGCTACTTCCTGTTGTTTTCGTTGTAAGCGGTGGAATGAGGTTTGTGTGGGTTTGTTGAAGGATGACTTTCTCGCTTCTTCTAGGGTGATCTTAAGTGACAACTGTAGCAGGCAGCTTCAATAGTGTGCTTCAGAGTCATACATGACTCATTTACAAACAATGAAAATCACAGTAATAACGCAGAGCTTAATGATAGCTAGCATACAATATGTAGACACTCAGAATGCAGGCAAGCTGTGATCGTGATGTAATTTATGATCCTAAGCACACAAAAGAGAAAGAAGTGGAGACTGAAAACTCAGTGATGTTATTACCTACCTAGAGAAGTCAGAAAAAATTACAAAATAAACCTCTGTAAGTAGAAGAAATTAAGAAAGACAAAAGCCAATAGGATGGATGACAAATACGGTAAATTCCAATGCCCTAATACATTATTTTGAGATGGGTTAAGTAGACTTTTACATATGCCCTTGACTCATAACTTCGACATTTTGTTAGTGAAAATATAACTAGAGTTTCCTTACCATTGATCCAAAATGCTTGTTTTTCATTTCTAATTGTTTTTTACCACATTGTCTAAGTGAAAAGTATTTTCTGAATCTCTAAATTCTGCAGCAAAATGTATTAATGAGGTTATTTTTAAATTATATGTATTTGAATTTGTGTGTGTATGTAAATATATGTATATGCATATATATATATGTCTGTGTATGTCTCTCTCTCTGTGTATACCTCTGTGTGTATGTGTGTGTGTATGTGTGTTCATGTGTGTATATGTTTATGTGTGTATGTGTTTGTCTGTGCATGTATAGATTACACAGATTACATCCTCAAATCATAAGTATACACATTTTAAAGATTTAAATTCAGCAAAAGGTTTTACAGCCTTAGTTTTCTAGGCAGAGAGTGGAGTGAGAACAGCAGCAGCAAGAAGAACCAACGGAATCCTGGTTTGTCCTTGAGTGTGTTGTCCATGATGATGCTTATGTTAAGAAGTACTTAGTGAGGGGATGAAAGAAAGATAGGCAGGAAAGAATGACATCATTTCCTGTGATTCATAGGAAAAGTCAAGAGGAGAAAGCTCTGGTGGCCTGTGTTTCATTACTTGTGTATCCTAACAGGGTTTCGAGTCTACTACAGACTAGATACTCATCTATTCATTGATTATTGCTAGCCCAAATACAATTCTCTACATTTCTTCTTCTTCCTTTTTTTTTTTTTTTTTTTTGTTTTTTTCGAGACAGGGTTTCTCTGCATAGCCTTGACTGTCCTGGAACTCACTCTGTAGACCAGGCTGGCCTCGAACTCAGAAATCTGCCTGCCTCTGCCTCCCAAGTGCTGGGATTAAAGGCGTGCGCCACCACCGCCTGGCAATTCTCTATATTTCTGATAAATATGAGAATATGAGGAATGGATTTTTACTTACCACGTTTTTTTCTGCAGCAAGGCATGGCCATAGTATTCTGGTTAATGTGGTAGTAATAGATATATTCTATAAAGTTTCAAGCAACAGTGCAGTCTCTCAGACAATGGCCAGGAGGTTAAGACGATGCAGTATAGCACAGCTGAGTAAGACACTATGTGGGCCCAGGGCCATCTGCCCAGGTTCTAGCCGAGCAACTAATCCTTATTTAGTGGGTTTCTCTCCCTCACTTAGACTCAGTGTCCAAGTAACAGCCAACTTCTCAAAGTTCTTCTTCAGTATATTATGTTGAGATTTTTATATCTCAATTAACTTACAGTGTAGTATTATAACTTAATAGCTTCTCATTTCAATGAAGACATAAGGCACAGTAAGTGTGCTAGTCATGCTTCTGTTACAGAATAAAACCTGAGGCTAACAACTAAATAAAAGATTGGGCTATTTTGCCTCATATTTTCCATTCATTGGCTGGGACCATTGCTTTAGGACAATAGAAGGCAGTGACATCTTAGAGTAATAGAGGAAACTGTCCACCTATTGGCATCCAGAAAACGATTCAGACCAGAAAGGGCCATACCCCAATATCCCCTTCCCTAGTACATCCTCAGTGACCTTTCACCCACTCGGTCCTACTTGCTGAAGTAGGACTAAGACTCCAACACATCATCTTTGGGGGACATTTTATGTCTAGATTACAGCAGTAAGCATGACCTCACTGCTTGAATTTCAAATTCAATACACATTAACTTGGATTGAATCCTTAAGAAGATCTTCTATTATTATACAACCCTCCTAACAGAAATTATCTTCCTCGTTAAATGAGATGACTGTCTGTAAATTGATTTCATGTTGTTAAGGTATTAGCCCCAGAGATTTCTTCTAAAATATTTGTGACTGGAGGCTTTTCTACCCACACTTCAGTTCCCAAATAACAACTTGGAGGCTTATTTATTTATGAATAAATGCATAGGCCATAAGCTTTGTCTTGTTCCCTGGCTAGTTTGTAACGGGTTTGTAACCCATTTAAACTATTCTGTGTTTGCCCCAAGGCTAATTACCTCTCCTCAGTTTCATACATCTGACCCGCTGAGAGTACAGGGTGAATCTCCCACCTCTGACTGTCTTCCAGAGTTCCAATCTCTCTGCCTGAGGTCCCACATTCTAAACCCACCTCCTCTTACTGGCCATCACCTTTTTATTGACAGGTAATGCTTCTACACAGTACACAGGACATTCTCTCTAAACACACTAGTTTGTGCGTGACATGAAACCCTGAAACCTAGCTGTTGTTTCTCCTGAGTCCAGAGTATCCTTCTTCTCAAGGGGAAGTGAGAAATAGTGTTAATAGACATTTTCTAGGCTGTTTATGACTGCCCTATATAGTGAATTCTTCTCTCTCTTTGCATGAGCCTTAAAGTGGGAATGGTAGAGCACCTGACCTGTCCTGCCCTGCCCTTCTGTAGCCATGGAAAAGGTAAACCTGTAGGGTGTATTTCTTGGCATAGTCTCTGAAATCTCAGCCTATCAGTCTCTTTCTTCATACCTTAATAGATTTTTTCCTTACGGGGACTCCTCGGGGAAACCAATATTAAGTTAAAAGTTAAAACTGTAGAAAGGAAACAGGAATCAGAAACCCCACCCACTGATTTCAGGACTTCTTGTCACTCAGGCTGCATATGACTTTGTGTGAATGGGCGTGGAGACAGTCACTATTTGGATGGAATCCAGTCCTAGTACGAAACAGAAAAAATGGCTGCCCTTATCTTTCTGATCACTTGAATTTGCCATTTAAAAAAAAAATCACAAAGTTGACTAATCAATAAGCATGGGCTTTGTCCTGATCAACAGCATTCCCTCTTTGTTCTGTAAGGTCGGAGTGACCTTGAAGGGATGGACAAAACTGGTGAGAGGCAGAATGCGGAGAGCGAACTGAAGAACTGAGAGTGAAGATCAGTTGCCTTTCTTGTCACTTGCTGTCTTTCAGTTCTGTATTACAGTAAACTTACGGTAGCCTTGAAAACCTCCTGTCACTTTAATGACCGTAGAAGACAGAATGAGTATGCTAGTCAAGTATCTGCTATCAAATACTTGAGAACAACGACTTCGAAAGAAAGACAGACAGGCAGAAGGAAAGATAGAAAAGATTGGACTAGCTTCAACATGTGAATATTAAACAATATTTACATAGACTGAACTTAAGAAATATCTCTCTGAATCTCCATAGACTTGTTTCCATGTCTAATATCAGGGCAGGCATGTTTCCTGTTTGGGGAGTGGTGCATAACCGTTGCACATATTGCTGTTTTCCATGAAGACAGGATGTTTTTTTAAGTACATCCTCCATTTGACCATGTTTCTCACTCCTGTTCTTCTTTTTTCCTCCTGCGTTTATAATCCTTCCTGCCAGCCTCTTCCTTTCCACATACAGTCTCCCTCTGACTTCCACGGAACATGTAACATGCCTGCATGTGTGTGTGTCTGCATGTGTGTGTCTGCATGTGTGTGAGGGAGAGATTCCACATATAGTCTCCCTCTGACTTCCATGGAACATGTCACATGTAACATGTGTGTGTCTGCGTGTGTGTGAGAGCGAGATTCCACATACAGTCTCCCTCTGACTTCCAT